>JAZGTJ010002519.1:0-41688 GCA_036877575.1 Botia almorhae
GTGTGTGTGTGTGACACCCAGCTTTGTAAAATAGAGTGGCTTGGTTTAGACAAAACCGAAATCATTGATAAAGTTTCACCGTGGATTTCAAACTGCGTTTCTTACAGTATATTGATTTATTCCAGCTGTGCTATGGATACTGGCCCGAAATGACTCAGGAAAGTAACCGAGGATATCCACCCAAGCGTATATTCCATTCGTAGCAGTTTCTCTCCATTATTTTAAAATGTGATATTACAGAGCAAGCTGGTTTTGATGGAAAGGCCAAGGCAATCATTTATGCATGTTTCCTGTTTGGTCCGCTTATTAGAGATTTGATGAATAAGGTTCCACATTTGAATGATTGCCTCCTGATTGTTTATTACACTTCAATGTCACGGGTCAGAGCGGTAAAAGGACGGCGTTAGCTGTGCGCCTGCACCTGCGCTAGTTTTTCCTTTTCGTTTAAATGACATAAAAAACGTTCAAAAATTATTATTATCTCAAGTGTTGTTTTTTTTGCACACAAACTGCTCAACAGAAGAGAGATATAATACGTTTTGATTCGAAAACTACAAAGCCCCGGGCAAAAAGAGAACAAAAATGACATCTAATGAAAGAAAGAGATAAAGCAATGAGATGATCTGGAATGAAAGAAATTCAAATAAAGAAGTACTCCACGCATAAAGGTGACCAAGTTCACATAACAACAGTTGCTATGGTTACGTATTCCTCAGTCTTGGTTTGTATACCATGGGTTTTGTCAAAGGATTAGTTTACATAGGAATGAAAACTTTGTTATTGTTTACCTAATCTTAACATTGTTGTTCTCAACCTGTACATCTCTTTCTTGCTTGTGTGGAATACAAAATGTGATTTTAGGCAAAATGTTGCCGTTACACTTTTCCATATGACGTCATATGATAGCTTTCTGTGTGAATTAGTCAGGAATTGTTATTCACTGGAATTACTCTTGAGTTTGGGTTTGCGCACATTCAAATATAGAGAATGATGGTGAATTGTGCCTGTTTTGGCTTTAATTGTCAGATGGTGATCAGGGCACAGCAAGTTGGAACAGAGCTAATTCGATTGGTTCATTAACCAATTAATGGTTATTGGTTCATTCATAACCTGTAATAGTGTGAGACTACCCAGCTAACGAGGAACGTTTCAAGAACGTTGGCTAACATTGAGTTATCAAAAACATTCTTAGAATGTAAGTAGAATGTTTTTTTACATATCAAAGATGTAATTGTTAAGTAATTAGTAGAACATTTTAAACATTACAGAATTAAAGCTTTTTTGAATAACGTTATTATAACCAAGCAAATGATGTCCCTAGAACTTTCAAAATAACATTTTTAAAATTTTTGTTACTTAATGGAAACTTTAAGGAAATGTTCTGGCGACCTAAAATTGTTAGCTGGGTTGACTCCCATTTAACGCCACACAACCAGGCCAATGAAATTTCTTTCTTTAATTACATTTACATTTAAATGAATAAATGTAAATGTAGAAACAAATTTCATTGTCCTGGTCATGTGAGGATTGGTTACACAATCCTGTTATGAATCTGTATGTTCATAATTATGTAAATTTTAATTTCCATATATTACGACTGATTGTGTGATAATGAACTTGGACACAGTCTTTCTCGAGTTCATTCAGCGTGAATCACCAGCGTGAGTGTGTTTTTACTGTTTGCTGATTGATTACATTTCCTTACGTGTATTTCCTGGCTAGCGGTGATGACAGTACGTAAGGTATGACAAAACCAGAGACAGATGTTGAAACAATACGTCGCTCGTAATCTCTGATCTGTCTCATAGAGGCATGCTGTACGTATAAATAATTGTGTGCGCGTGCTTCATATGTCTGATGTTGTTTTCAGAGTTTAGCTTCATTTTTCTGACAAATGTGCCACTGATCCACAACAATGCTGTATTTGTGAGTGTGTATGTGAGGGAGAGAGAGCGAGCGAGCGAGAGACTGCTGACTGCACTGATCTGTATCTGCTGTGAGAAGAGGTCTGGAGAAAGGGAGATATTCAGAACAGGATGTTGTTTGCTCCCTCTTTTGACATCTAATCCGCTGAAAAGTGAATAATGGTTGGACAAGCGCTTTCAGTATTGTTTTAAGAAACACCAATCAGCAGTTTTAGCAAAGGCCCACCTGAACTGTCTCACCTCACGGCTGCTGTATATCACCTACTGTGGCGACGACGCTTACACACTGGGATCCATTTGCAGCACTTGGTTATCATATACAAAATACAGGCAAGGGTCAAAAACCAGCAAACAGAGCAATGTAGACGAAACAAAACCAAAATGTAAAGACAGGCAAGGGTCGAGGCAGGCAGCAAACAATCAACAACAAAGTCCGTATCCAAAATCAGAGGCAGCAAAAAGTCAAAAATGATAAACAATCTAAATGGCAACGAGAAGGCGGTCCGAGAAAACGCTCAGATATGTAGCTCATGGCAATTCAAGACATCGCACCGACTGGTGCGTAAAACTGGGCTTTATAGCGCGGTTGATTGGAGACAGGTGGCAAACAGGAAGTCATCAGTCCTAGGAATGGGGGTCGATGGGAAATGTAGTTTGACTAAGAATTAGTATTCTGGCGAGGGCTGTGTGAGTAATGAGTGTGTATGAGTAAATTACACAGAGCCATTAAAGACGGCCATAGATTGAGTATGTCAGCTGACTTTTAAGTTCAAAACTTTTTAGTTAGTGTTTCTTTTTCGTGAAACAGAGAATTGTTCATGTACTTGTGAAAAAAGTCACATATTCCTTAAGAGTGCTTATATTTCATATAACAGCACTGGAATGTTTTATTCTGTATTGGTTTCCTGTGGAACTATATTTTTATTTGTAAAATAAATGATCTATTTTTTCTTAAATGTCAGTTACTCTGTTCTAAGTCATCATGGATTTTTTTCCCAAGCACGTGCACATTAACATAAGTGCACGTTTGCATACTGCACACTTATTCAATTCAACTTACAAGTGTGAACCTCATGCTGTGCACTTGACATGAGAAGTGTAGTTGTGTACTGTACATTTAAGGTTTACAGAGAGTGGAAATAGTTGTTTTTGTTGCAAGAAACCTTGACTAACAAGTAGTTGTGGAATAATATGGCCCCTTTAGGTGAGGTTTTTAAAATGTGTGGAACAATATGGCCCCTTTAGGTGAGAATTTTAAAATGTGTGGATTGATGAGTGTTGTCATGTGGTTACATTTTTAAAGCTTGCATTGCTGTTTAAAGCATCTTGATGTCAGGAGAGGTTATTAAATGGAAAATTCCATGGTCGTTTTTTATATTTTTCCCATTGAACTCTGCATACAAAAAACAGCCCTTGGTACACTGTCTCAGCAACCCTCTTCAGCATCACACAGACCTTCACAATAGCATCAAACAGCTCAGTATTAAACTCATATCAGATCCATTTAGTTTCTATTCATACTCTATGTGACCAATCTAACCCAGCTTGATTCCAGCTCACTTACCTCGCTTCTACATTGTGTCTTAATGTCAAGTGCGGCTTTGAATGTTAGGTGCATATTCAGCTGGTCTGGAGTGTAATCACCAGACTCCAGGTGGGACTCTGGGCAGAGAGTCGTGAGTGGTTCAGTTTCAGAGAACGGCTACTCATTTGCCTAAGGTTTTTATTTAAGTAGCAAACACATTAAAATGTTAAATAAATAATAATATATTATATAATAAATAATAAATAAAGCTCTAGGAATGTTCAAAATGTCTGTTTTTTAGACTTTGTATTAACATTGTTGGTTGGTTATAAGAACATGATTCAAACATTTAATAATTATGTATTTTACGTAACATTTATAAAATGTTCCACTAACAACTTATGAATAGCGTTTTTGATATTTATAACTACAGCCAATGCTTTGAGAACATTCCCTGTTAGCTGGGTAACTAAAAACAAGTGCTTTTAACTTTGCTTAATTTTTAAGAACTTACAGTAACTAAGTTGTTTTCAAAATAGTAGTTTTTCTAACGACAAGCTATTTTTAAAAGAAGAACCAGTGTAGTGTGACAAAACATTGTGCACTACACACACATGAACTTAGAACTGAGAAAGCTGAGGCAATAATTTGTCATATTATGGTTCAAAAGAGTGCTCAGAAACACCCTTTTTTGGCTGTCATGCACACTGCAATTTACCCTTAAGCGGAAACCGCACTATTCAGAATTACATTATACACAACAATGTGAATTCACAAGAGTTCCACTAGACAGACAGACTTATAGATCTATAGACAGGCAGACAGACAGACAGGCGAATAATATATTACATAATATAACATAGGTTAGCTACACTGTAGTTTGCCCACTTGTAATTATATGCAGCTTGGCAGACTACATTTTCAAAGCTACAGCTTGTTTCCCCCATGATCACGAAGGCTGTTTGACACTGCCGTTGATGTTGTGAGATGATGGGCCACGCATCATCCCTGCTGACTTTCTGGAGTGTCTTGTGCTGATAAAGTTCATATCACGGACTTCTAAATTCGACTGCTGTTAAACTCCTTATCGCTTAGTTTAGAACACTGATTCACTGATTCCACCCACACTGTGTGTTTGCCCGTCTTTGCCTGAGTTTGCCTGAGCATTTCCACACAAACACAATCATTCACGCACACACAGTTGGAGTCTATGTGATAGGTTTGTCCAATTAGCCCGGCAACAAAGGATCATTACCTTGACACAGCAGTGTATTAGAAGCTGATTAAAAGAAGTTGTCAGGTTCTGTGCCGGGCAGAATGCGTGGGACAGATTCATATCTTTCTCCCTCAGCAGGCTTGCCCCCACTTACCCATGATGCCCAGCACTTTCACCCTTTCATGTTTGTTTTGTTCTTTCTCTCTTAGTCTTTTGTTTTTTTCCCCCACGTTGCCTTTACTTTCAGCAGGAGATGTGTTTATAATAACACAGCCTTTCTTTGTGGTGAGACTCTTACTGTGTGGCACTCGCACAAAAGCTTTGGTGCACAAAAGCTTCAGCCAGAAGACCACAGAACTTTTAAACAGCAAACACATACATTTATTAGGCTGTTAGAATATACTCATGTTACAAAAAAAAGTACAAATAAAAAAATGTTAATTGTCCAAACTGACATCCCAGCTAACAATTTTAAGGTGTAAAAATGTTTCTCTAATGTTTTCTTCAAGTAACAAGAATGTTTTTTTGAAAGTTAAGTTTCTGAAATGTAGGGACGTTCAAATGTTCAGTTTTTTAGATGTAATATTAACGTTTTAGCTTGATTATAAGAATGTTGTTCAAACAGTTTTGTTTAGTTCTGTAATGTTTTTAAAATGTTCATTTTTGATGTATTGATATATCATGTTTAAAATGTATAATATATTATAGATTATACTATACTTACATCAAGAGAACCTGTAGAGAACATTAGCTAACGTTGTGAGAACATTTTCAGTTATCTGGCATTATCTCTTTGCATTTTGAGTGATGTTAGGAATTATAGTGACTTGTCCTTGCATGGCCTTATCCATGCTGTCACAGTCAAAACTGAGTCACATTTTTAGATCATTACACAGTCTGGTGGTTGAATGAATGGTTTACCCAAAAATGACAATTCTGTCACCATCTACTGACCCTCATGTCATCCCAACCCCCACGGTACAGAAACTTTGCTCATTTTTGTGTTATTATTGAATGACAATCTTGTCCTTCACCGTAGCTCACCAAATCTCTGTTGTGATTGCACATATTCAGGCTCGGTGAAGTGGTTTGATGCCAGTTTTTTTAAAGACATTTGATATGGGCAGGTGTGACTAATGCCTCAAATTTAGACTATTGTGTGGCTTCAAAACATGGAACAGCACATGAGTCATACAGACTGCTTTAATGACACCCAGGTGTACGGTTTGGAAATGACACAAGGGTGAGAAAATGAAGGCTGACCTATTCCTTTAATAAACTAGTGTGCTAACACAAATTTTACACTCCTAATCCCTGCTGCAAAACCTTAGTCGGACAGTTAATGAGATTCTCTTTTGTGTCTAAGAAAGGCTCTGTTTCGAAAACAGCAGAATAGCAAGAAAACTTCATGACTTTGTTCTGAAGCTGCACCTCACCAGGGTCTTTAACTAATCATAGCCCAATCAGTATTATTATTCAGTCGTTTGTGCAAAGCTAGTACATCGATCTCCTCACAACAAGGACTTGCATTATGGCGCTTCCCATGTGGGTGATCGGTAGGCGACTATGTGTGTGTGTGTGTGAAAACAACTGCTGGTTTGCATTATTTTTCGCTGTTCTGCAACATTAATTTTTAAAAGCAGCGTCCAGCAAAGGTTGTTTAAATCCAATAAGACATTGATCCAGAGTACTCTTGTGCCCGGCAAAGCATAGTTAAATGTACAGAGTGAAATATAATAAAGCTATGACCTTGTAATAAGTTATTGTTATTGAAACCGCAAAGTCAACCCCACACTGAATTAAAATTCAATAAAGACCTTTATTAGTATTTGTAATAAAGGTTTGTAACCTTCAGGCGTTTGTAACCTTCAGGCGTTGTTTAGAGTTAGTGTGTATAGTGTTTTTTAGGTGTGATTGTCAATTAGTACGCCTGCTTTTTTGTTGTAGGAGCAAGGAACAACACTGGACTTTTGATTTAATGGGACAGCAAAGCATTTCCTGGTAGCGTTTCATTGGTTCAGCCTTGGTGTGGCTCCGCCCACCTATGACATCAGCTAATAAGATCTAGGTTCTCCAGGTTTAAGGCACTGCATCGACCCGCGATAGGAGGGATATTTTACCGGGATACAATCATAGTTTCTCACAACGTCTTGATTCCTCTTTGCCTTCTGTGATTTCAGTATTGCCCTCGTGCCGCTGAGACGTTCAGTTGTAACAAGATCAGTCCAGGATGATCAGCAGGAGCCGCTCAGTTGATCATGACAGCGAGAGGCACAGAGATTGAAGATGTTAGCTGAGACGAGAGCAGATCCAATGGCTTCAGCCGCTGAAGAGGCTGATGGGAGCAAAACGCTGTCACACCAGTTGAAGCAGTAGAAGCTGTAATGATACTAAAAGAAGAGCAAGTAACAGCTTTAACGGCCTCGCTGACATTGTTGTCGCCCACAAAGTGGCCACTGATTGACAGATTGTCTGTTATTGAGCCTGTCCGGACTGACACCAAGAAAACTAGTTTTTTCCACTGAAATGGCCCTGTGCTTTGCAGTCCACAAACAAACATTGTCTTACACCTAGTTTTGAAAACGCTTTTTAAAGGGACAGTACAGCCCAAATGAAGATTTTGTCTTCATTTAGTAAGTAAATTATTACTTAGTGAATTTTCATTTTTTGGTGAGCTTTACCTTTAACATGTAAAGTGATAGAATTCAGCCTCTTTTATCTCAGCTAACAATTTCTATTAAATAACAAACATGTTTAAAATGGTACTTTGAATTTTGTAGGACATTTAGAAATTCCAGTTTTTAGACATTGTATTAATGTTCTTGCCTGGTTATAAGAGCGTTCAGACTTTTCTTATTCTGTAGCGTTTTTAAACGTACCACTAACAACTTAAGAATATATATATATTCTTAAGTATATATATATATCATATAATATTAAAAAACGTACTGATGTTACGGCAAGAACTTTTTTAGTAAATTTGAGGAAACTTTTAGAGAACATTAGCCAGCGTTCTGAGAATGTTCCCTGTTAGCTAGGATGTAGCAGCCACATGATATTTGTTACTAAACATAATTTTTTAACCAATGGGAAAATAAAGTGGCTGAAAGCTTTGTAGTATGACAGATATAGGCAGATATAGTGTCCATCAACTACAGACTCTTAGCGATGCGCTTTGTGCACTAGAAAGCTTTGTTGAATGTAATTGGAGTTATTCAGCTGTGTCGCCTCAGAGTGGCATGACTGTTGATGTTTAGAAAACTTTACATGTTGAAGACATTATTTCACCACACAGTCATTGATTTTATTGGTTCTTGTCTCAAAACTAGTTTGCGGGTTCTGCGTGGAACAGGAGTATAATTTACAGCTGCGTTTTTGCTCTATCAGCAATGAAAGCATTTTGGTATTCATCAGAGGAGAATAACCTAGAGTAACTTATCTCAAGACCAACAGAGCTCAGCCAGAGTACCGCCATGTTTAATTTTTGATGGGAATGTAAGCGAGGCTGTGAGGGATAGAAGTACAGAACAGCTCGTTCGATGGATTGCAGTGTTGTTCGGTGCCAATTTTTCAGCTTTACAAAACATCTTTTCAAAACAATGCAGTACACATAAACTTCAGAAAACAATTGTGAAAGTCAGACCAAACCAGATGCGATCTAAGACCTTAATACAGTGTGTGCCATTGTACAAGCTGGAAGTCTTTTACTCACAATCTCACAATTTCTCACAATCTCTCATCCATGTACAACTAAATATGGTGTCTACCCTGACTAGCTACATGAATAAAAAAAGAGACTTTGAGGGATTGACTGGCTTTAATGTAACTGTCTGTCCCATCAATTCCAGAGTGTATTTTTCAGCGTTTCAATGATTTACTTCTTCTCAAACTTTGAAAATGAAAACGCTCGCAGGTGGGTTTTTTTCCCTTTTGAAACTCTTGGTTTGCTAGCAATGCCACGGTCTAGTATCCCAAAAAATAACAGAAGGTTAACAGGTTTACGTCCACCTTCCTACACCAACGCTTTACCTGAAATCATGGCGAAACAGAATTTGACGTTGCCATTCGTCTGGCAGTGCTTTCATCATTCAGTAATTATAATGCTCCATGTGCTAAATCTGAAACTATGCTTTTAGAGCCTGCCAGAAAATAAACTATGCAAGTAATTGACTCATTAGCGTTGCCCAAGAACGCAATGTGCTCTTGAAAGATAAAAACAACAGATGAAGAGGAGAAAGGTCAAATGAAAGGAAAGGTACAACAGTTAGATAAATTGGCATTTTTTAGAAACATTGTTCTTAGAAAAAATGGCGTGCTTACCTCATTCGCTGCCTCGCTTTCAACAATGTCCGTTCCCTCTAAAAATGTGGAAAAAGTTAAATAGATTTTGGCGTCACGTAAACGCGGCTTCAAAGTACCCGGTGTTCTGTTAAACAATGACTCATCCCTGCTGGAAAAGAAAACTGGCCCTTGGTTTATCTTTGCTGGTCTTCAAACCTGGTCAGGCTGGTCTGGTTTGATGGTTTATGAAGATTTTTGAGCCGAAGGTCAGGCTTGGAGACCAGCCTAAACCAGCTAAGACCAGCAAACCAGCTTGTGCTGTTTTTCAGCTAGAAATGTATTTAGAAATGTACCACAGTCTCTCGGTTACCGAGAATATGTGGAGAAGAGAGGATGTAGCCAGGAAATAAGAAGAAATTTGCCAGCAGGGAAGGAGGAAGGTAGATATGGAGAAAGAAGGGGAAAATAGCTATTGGGCTTATTTTTTGCAACCCAAATTGAATAGAAAAAACTGCCCAGGAGAGATGCTTAAATTCATAAGCTGCCACATCCAATCGCATACGTACATTTATACCGAATACACAGAGAGGCGTAAATGTGTGACGTGGGTGTGTGAACCAGTTTAGTTATCTCTAAAAACTAAATTGATTCATTTCTTCGCATTTAGACACCCATAAAATTCTTGCATTCACTGCAAGACAGAAATGCTTTCATTCAATAATGCAAGACAGCGTCTATCAGAAAACTCAATTACCTCTTCTAACTTTCAATTCATGCTTGGTTGTGTTAAACAAAGCAGTGCTAAATGTAATGGGAAACCCCAAGTTCCTTTGATATCATTGCTGAATTTGCTAATGGCTGACTGTGTATGAGGCTGTGTGCACATCGTGTGTGGGTGTGTCTGAACTCAGTACAGCTGGAAAATATACAATATAATGCAATCCTTGACCATTATTTAAATTTGCTGTTATGCAATAATACATTTGCATTTACGTCATAAACTCTCTCTCTCTCTCTCTCTCTCTCTCTCTCTCTCTCTGTCCCCCTCTCTCTCTCTTGATTTTCAGGATGGCATGGGAAATCTCCGTGTTACCAAAGAAGGCATCAGATTAGAGGGAGTGTCAGAGTTCCTTCTACCACTGTATGTGAAAGAGATTAAGTCCAGACGGGTAAGAAGTTCTTCCTTTGTTTTTAAATATGTGTGATAAAACTAAGGGCTAACAAATTTTTGTATTATCAACACTGTCAACTAAGCTGGCTAGTAAGATACTGCAATGGGGACCTAATGTATTTACTAGTAACATGTAACAATTACACTTATTATTAGACTTACAATTATACTCATTATTTGGCTTTCTAGAATACTTGGTTCTGATTCCGTTGTCTCTGATAATGACTGCTGAAACTGACTACTTATCTGGGTCTTGTAAGTCAACTTGACCATTATAGGTTCAGTTTATTAGTTTGCTGTTTCTTTTCCCATGGCAGTTTTGAATTTGTTACATATGAGCTAATAAAGTATTTTAAATGTCAATATTTTATGTTTAATCGTGTAATAAGTGGGATAATGTACATCCAGGGTTTATTTCGCTGGGTGTTACCGCAAAAAAAACCTTGACTGGGTGATACTGTCAGAGTAACACCTTATTATATAATATAATAAATAATATGTACATAAAATAATATATACGTTAATACAGAATGATTAACATTGTATATATAATATGTACATTGATACTGAATGATTACAATGTTTATAAGCATAAATGGTATTTGTGCGTTCCCCTGGGAAACAATGGTAGTACTATGGTTGATGTCCAAAAATGGTTACCATGGTACCATGAGATGCCTTGTGATAACATTACAGTGTGGCTTGGTACATTTTTGTAAGGGCTGTCAGCAAGCTCTTCTGATTACACTGTGATTTTTAGTTCTGTCCATCTCACAGGTGCAGCGGGTCATAGGGGCCAAATGCTGGATCCATGTTAAATAGCTCACACCCCCTGCCGAACTTTTTCCCTGCTACTGTAATTCTTCAATGAAATTTTTGTGGTCTGTTGCACCATTTAGCTATTAAATCTAGTAACTGATGTGTCGGCTGCCTGGAGCCCAGGTTCTGCTCATTTAACTCAGTGTGCCAAATGTTGATGCCACCCAGGGGCATTGCCACTTTTGCATTGTAGCTAAATATTTAGCTGTAGACTTATATTGAACATTCAAATTTAAATTTAGGGATAGATTTATGATTTATGTTAGAAGTTAATATACATATTTTACCTATTTATCTAACCCTGGAAATATAAAATGTGGCCTAAAAATTTGACATATGGAAACTACAGTACATTTAGGCTGTTATTCTTTTAATATACCATATTTATTATTTACGGCCTGTTTGCCATGTGTTAAAATGCAGGTTTAATTTAAATTAGAGACATTTGCAATGTCTTTACTGTCCAATCAAATGCCGGCACACATACCACACTGGAAATCACCACAGTCATTGGTCATTGGTCATCACCAGTACCAGCTGTGATTCTGGAGTGAGTGTGGTGGAGATTTTAGCTTGAGCTTTTGATATATGTGATGCCTGTAGTATAGATCACTTGGATGAATAGGGCGAGCACACGGGCGCCTATTCTTTGTCAAGCACGCATGCAGGGAAGTGCACAGGGTCGAGCACATCCCCGTACCCCCGCTGTACGAGCTGTGTGCGTGCATCATGTTCCGGTTCATTTGTATTTGGCCTCTGTTGACCTTTAACAGCCAATTACAAACACAACATTGTTGATTGATTTTCTTTCGCTCTTGCTTTGTGTCTTCTCTCTTTAACACACTATAGCTGTGTGGTCACTGCTGCGCTCATAAATGTTTTCCCGTTTTTCCTTCTGATTTAAGCAGGCTTGACCTAGACCAGCTGAACACCAGTTTGACCAGGCTGACATAAGACCAGTCAAACCAGTTAAAAACCAGTTGGCCAGGCTGACATAACAGCTAGACCAGCTAAACACCAGCTTGGTCAAGCTGAGAAACCAGATAGACCACCTGATCACCAATCTAAACTAAAACTTGGATTAAGCTACTTAAGTCTCTTGTGAACACCAACAGACCAGAAGGCTGTTGTTGCTGGGTGCCAGTATCAAAACACAACATTTACTAGAGATCAGCCAAGCTATAAGGTTCAGCAGGGCTGGAAGCAGGTGAACTCCTCTTAATAGAGATGTTTCAGTCTATTTACCTGAATCTATATGCTGATACACTGTGCTGAAGTAATGGCCTCTGAGTCAGCATGCAATGCACATTAATTAATAATGATAAACCCCTTTACGGCTGCACAGATAAACGTATAAAGAAGCCTTGTCCTTGAGCCAATAAATCAAAGTGCCTAATGTGCTAGCCACAGTGATTAGCAATAAAGAACACAAACAAAGCGCTGGCTCGCTGCTAGCTTTCTGATGGCACCCCTGATTAGCCTCAGTAATCACCAGCATCGGGAGGTCTCTCAGTTCCTCTCAGCACCCCACTGTGAACGCAGAACTGCGAATCCCAACACGCTCTTGTAGCAACACGGTGGCCATTTTGGATCATTCGCCACAGATGACAGTGAGGGTGGAACAGCACGAATTACAATTAGTCTAGCTAGCATAGAGGCTAGTGCGGAAATCTGTGCCAGGGTAAGTGGGGAATTTGTCCCATTTTTTAAGATCTTTTTGTTTGGCTTTTGCTAGTATAGGCCGATTTATGATGGTTAGCGCTGTTCACCAGCAAGACTTGGTGATGCTTGGTTGGTAAGGCTGGTCGATCATGATCACCACACAGTGGGGGTGCAACAGTGAATAACAATTATTCCAGCTAGGACAGAGGCCAGAAGCCTGGGGCCAGGGGTAGGGGCCATGGTGGTCTTGATCTGGGAGAAGAGTCTTGAGCTGTAAAGCTGTATTACACAGATAAGTTGTTTTGGTGCCTGCCACATACAGCCATTGTGCCTTAGCCTGGATTGACCCCTCTACAGGCCCACCAATGCTGTGTAACACAGTGAGTGTCAATGAGAGACAGAGGAACAAAGAATGTGTTAACGGAAATGTGCTTGAGAATGTATCAAAGGAAAGAGGCAGAGAAATATAAATAAGGAAGAAGCAAAAATTTAAGGGCAGTGAGAAAACTGACAATATGCAGCTGTTAAGCTTTCAAAACAAAAAGGGAGCGGCCAGAGACATGAAAGTTATAATTCAAAACCCAAAAATTACATTTTACATAATGCCATTTTACTGGGGATGCGTTTTTTCCTCTTATCTACCAAGCAAACATACTGTTTCTGTAAGTTTCAAGAAGTTGTTGGGATGCCTGATCAGCATAATAGTTTGAATTTGAATCAGACTTCAAATAGCTTAGAAAGCATTTTTTCAGCAACACTGCCATTCAGAATTGCGTTTCTCTTGACCTGCGCAGGGTTCGAGTATAGTGGCGCTGGTCCAGGTCCTAGAGATGGTACAGTAGCAATCAGCACCTCATGTATAAGTACTGATAAAGGTATTTTACAATGCCAAATAAAGGACAGAAATCCCTATTATTAGTGAAATTATTACTTTTCTATCACATCAATAAATGCAGTTACCAATAATATTGCATATTGCACGACTGACAGCAGATTTTACATGACTGATACTGACAACAATGATTTCTGTAAAGGTTCAACATCTAATTTATGTATGGCTAAATTAAAATACAGCCATTAACATTTCACAAAGGTTTAATTTTTAACATTTGTTAACTACAGTACATTAGTTAACATGAACTAAATCAAACTTAAGCTTAATTCATGTTAATTTCAACATGTACTAATACATTTTTAAATGATAAAGTTTTATTGATTTTATTAATTATTTAATATGAAACATGTACGTTATCTGTTAACATTAGTTAATGCACAATGAACTTGCATAAATAATCAATGAACAATTGCATGTGCATTGGCTAACATCAACCAAGAATAATACATGTGTTGAAATGTATTTTTCATTGTTAGGTCATGCTAGCTAATGCATTAACTAATGTTAATAAATAGAACCTAGAGTTATCATATATTCTGTCAGTGGAATGGTTTGGGTTGCCTGAGAGATACTGTTTAACTTTTATCAGGTTTTAAATTATTAAAGTCACATCTTGGAATTTCTAAAGACAAATAAAACCAACGACTTCTTCAAAGATCATTAGAACTGAACATATTTACAAAGGAGAAAAACTGATAGTCTGGTCCATAATTTATAGAGGTCCAGACTTTAAAACCCTTGATTCTAACCATATACTTGAGAAGTGTAGTTTTGTCCCGTTTGTTCTGGTTAGTGATGTTCACTTGGATGAAGCTTAATCTGTAAAACTGGTCAATCAAAGTTTTCCTGGTTAAGCTAATTCTTAAGCCTGGTGGGGTGCTTACCAACATCCTATGCTGGAGATCATCATCTATAAAACAAAATTATGTGATGATGTCATCACATTTGTACTTTGTCAGAACTAAAGGTCTACAACATGATTTCAGTCTAAATAATTCGCTGATCCACGCAAGATTTTTTTTTTAAGACTGAGAACCTATTTTCCAAGATACCTTCTGCTTTCCGCAGAGCTAATTTAGGGATGTATTTTCAGCACGTATTTCTTTGTGCTTTGAGATAAAAAGCTGAGTTAGTCAGGTTACAGTGCTAATGTCATTGCCTGGAACAAGATAATTCATTTGTGCAGCATGTCTGTGTGTGCATGTTTGTATGTCTTTTTCATGCTGAAGCACACCTGGTGAAAAATGGCCAAGGTCACACGCATGTTTTAGAATTTGTCCTTCTCAGGTCGTGAGTACACATCACTATAGGAACAAAGAACAAAAGTTTATTTTTACCTCACTTCCTCTGTTGCTCCCTCTAGTGTATGTGCACGACTGTTCTCCCCTCACGCTCTCTCTTTCATACTCACTATCTATCATTCGCTGTCTCTCTCTTTCTCTCTCTCTCTAGTACTCCCTTGTGGCCTTGTTTCTAGAAAGCCTGTGTTGGGAGTTGCTAAAATGAGACAAAAGTTTCCTGTTGTAGGCATTATTTCCACACTCTGTATGATGTAGGAAGAATACAATGCGTTCTCTCATTCTCCTCCTCTTAGTAAAATCATCTTTCTTCCATCCTTAAATAAATGTCGGGACAAGGGATAAAATAAAACAGTTCAAACAGTTCAAACGGTCGAAATGATTGTAAACTGCTCCCCGGCTGTCTGAACACACAATCTGGCTTTTGTGGTTGATCATTTGTTCATTTGTGACACTGATGTCCCCAAATTTGGCTCAGTGGTCCAGTTTTCCTCTCCTGGTAGATGCCAGAATTACATATGATTGATGGCTGTTCAAAAGCAGCTGTGTATTTTGACAAAATAAAATATTTCATTCAGTTATGGTGTATGTTTTACAGATTTAGTGTACGATTTAGTTTAGTAGTAGGGCTTTTAAAACGGTGAGCTGATTTTTTCCATATAGGGACTTGTGACATCATAGCGTATATATCAAAACCATTATTACATTGTTAGTGGTACATTTAGAAAGCATTACAGAATTAAAAAAATTTTGACTAACGCTCTTTAAACAAAACAATTAACATTAATACAATTTCTAAAAATCTGGACATTTTAAACATTCCTAGAACATTCAAAATAACATTTTTACCGCTTTTGTTACTTATTGGAAACAACTAGGAAACGTTTCTACAACCTAATATTGTTAGCTGGAAAGTCACATGGCATTTACAATTAACGTGATTGGCTGTGCCCACAAGCAAAAGATGACAGATTTTAAATTTGCAATTAACATCATGATGAATGGGAACGCTAATGTAAATGTAAATGGGTAGCTCGCTTCAGGTTACCACAATTGAGAATCCTGCTTTTTTATTGTTGCTTAGAATAGAGATGACGATTCTTAATAAGAATGTTTATTTCCGCAATGTACAAAACCTGAACGTTCCTACAAAATCAAATATAATAAAATTCGGTCTGTTTAAAAAAATGTCATCAAAAACAAGTCATTCAATATGTAAATCAAAATTATAAAAGAGAAGTTGGCATTAAATATTCTTTTGACGCTCCCTGCTGCCTCTTTGCCATTAGCACAGCATTGCTTTCTCTCATCTTCTTGGTAGTGTCAGCAGAAGTAGGTTGTGGATCTTTTGATCCACATCTTCACACTTGTGAGTGTGAAATGCTACATGTTTCAAAACGTGGGAGCATTAGCAGACACAGCTGAGTCGTTTGATTAGTTAATAGACATAAATTGTCCACTTTGTCATATGTCACAACACTGGTCATCAGCTCTCAGGAAAACGAGTGTGAACAGAGAGCAGGGTGCTCAGAAGCATTTAAAAGCATGCTGGTATGAATGTTTTATTCAGACCAGGACGAGGAGGGGTGTGGAGTGTGCTGGAATGGCCCGTGTAAAAATAGGTTCCCATTAACATTTAACAACATTTCAGAATGATAAAACGTAGAGAGCGTTCAGGCCTTCAGGAACTGAGAATGACAGAGAATATTAATTATTCTCTCCCCTTTTCCCTCTCTCTTTCTCTGTCTCTCTTTCTTCCCACTCTCTACCTCTCCCTATAGTCTTTCTCTCTCACTCTTCCCACTCTCTTTCTTTGTCTCTCTTTCTCTTTCTCTCTCTCTCTGAAGTGTTGTGGCCATAGGTTACTTCTGCAATTACCTCTCATTCATATCTCCCTCTTTGATTGGCTCAATGCACAGGCTTTTTCTCCTATATGTGACGTGATAGGATAACACCACGTTTATGCCACCCCTGAGGTTGGTGATTGGTTAGATCAAACCCAAGGTCTAAGCACAAGACAGATGTGTCATCAGGGAGCAGCTAGAGTAACGAAGAGTGATTGTCTCTTTATTTATATTAGTGTCGCGCAATCTGTTCTGTCAAAACACATTATTATTGTTTGTCTGTACGGGGGCGGCGTGTTTACGAGGTCATATGATGGCGATGTGATGCTATTCGACAGATGCAGAGATTGCATCAACCACCAGTGACACGTAATATAATTCACAGTGGGCGCGCAGAGTTCCCTCTGCATTACTATTTTATGACTTCAAATGTTTTGTATGGATTTGATACGGTAAAAGCCCTCAGAGACCAGTTTGTTATGACGGCGGTCGTGTATGTTACCGAATTAGCGCTTGATGGAACATCAGAAAATAAGCTTGTGTTTACTATAGCTAATAGCTAATTGGGGTCACTGTTTCCATAGCAACCAGCCACTGTTAATTAAGCAAATAAACATAGGCGCTACCCACCTCTTAATATCGTCGTCATATCTTCAGCAGGTTTTAAAAAATAAGTGACTTTTTTACGTTAAATTGACCACCTTGCCATGTCCGCCACCACAACACGATATGGAAGTTAACGCAGATGGGAACAGAGTCAACTCTACCCTCTCGATTAGCGAAATTAATTAAAAACAGACACGGTTTTAATTAATGCTACACGTTGACATTACACAGGCTTGTGGGCCGTTTTAGCTTTGATTCTCATCTGCGACTAATGACATTTAGCCAAGGGCTATGTAGCATGTGTAAAAGGGCAGGCTAGCCGCTGGATGTTTAGCTAGCGGGGCCCAGGGTGGAACCTGGACTTGGAAGGTAAATGTTAAAGGTGTTAAGAGTGTGTCAGAAGCGCAGAAAAGAAATGAAGCTTGGACAGAAAATCCTGAATAATGCTAAAAACGATAAATCCAGCAAATCTTGGAGTTTGAAAGAGTTCAAAAGTGACGCACAGCCTTGACTAAGTTGGCCATTGGAGATTTACCTTCTCTACACTGGTGAGATACTCTTTTCTTGTTCTTTAGACAGAAAGGAACATTCCTGCTTTATTAAGATTAACTAAACTAGTCTTGGAAAGTCTTAAGAATAAGTAAAACTCTCATGTGACTGCGACACAACTCAGAAAGCTCAAAAAGGCATTTGGTAAAAATCCTTATCTTGTTAAGCATATTCTCTTGCTGCGTCACATTTGTTAAGAAATGGCATGTTTAAAGTTGTAAATAAAATATTAATTCACATATTTATTGAACACATTCATCCTTCCCTGCAAATGAAGGCAAGCTTTTTCATTTAATAACTGAACACACAGGCTGCATTTTTTTTAATAACTTTGAGGCTACGTCTGGAATGGATTCCTACCATACTACTTACTGCAAAACTGACTAGTATTTACTGCATGCTACATACCATTCCTAGATTAGTATGTGAAATAGTATGCAGTATGCAGTGATGAATATCTTACAGTAGTATTTTATAAAAGTAGTATTCTATATTACAGTAGTATTCATGTTGTGACATGGCATAATGTTGTGTGTTTAATTCAGCAAATGACATCATGTCATCTTGGAAATTAAAAAGGTTACTTTGCATTTTTAACCCAATTTTGTGTGACAAATGTCTTAATTCTTGGCAGTCAAAGATCAGATAATGAGTCAAGAATGAGGTGATAAAAAATCACTGCCAGTTCATTTGTCACACAGGGAATGGAAGATCGAGCTGAATGCATTGCATTGTGAGAAACACACACAGTGTGCTCTGTTGTATACCGAATATTTTGGCAAGAACATTTGCATACTGCAACAATTTACTTACTGCCCACTGCCAAAGTACTATGCTAGTAAATGTTACGTATGTAAGGTATTTTAACATTTGAATATGTTGTAACTAACATCCATAATTTACACCATGTCACCACCCTTCATATGGTCACAGACAGGATGTCAACTTAGTTACACACTCAGATGTACTCCAGTAAAATTTCCTTAGTTTCCAGTTTTCTCAGTGACTGACAAACATGGGCAGCAGCATTATTTATAGAAAGAGATGATTTCCATTTTGCAAAACACTGTTCAGCATTTTCTATATGGTACTGTAGATTCATGAAGACTGTCATTAGCCAGCGCAGGTAGTGTGCAGTTATTGGGGTTGTTTGTGAACTCGTGAAGTACTAATTATCTTACCTGTCTCTGAGGTGATTTCAATCTGACAGCCACTCAGATTTTCCTAACAATTCAGAGCAGAGTTTCCTAACAATTTCAGAATGTGTTCTTGGACTTTCTGCCTAAACCTCATTTTCTTGGCACATGACTATTGACATTTATATTCTGGAGGCTTTTTTCAGTCTTTCTTGATAGGGATATAATTTTCAGTTGTAAAATACTTTTAAAGAGCTCCATAGCCTCTATCAGACCCGTGACCCATTTTTGTGTCACAACTCACATGCTCTTGACTTATTGATCCGTGGTGCTGAAATGAGAAATAGAGGTTTGAATTTGGCCTTGGTTGCTTTCTGATTGCTCTCTCTCCTAAAATATAGCTTTTTTCCTATTTTCCCTTCAATCTTTAATATTTTTCCTCTCTTATATATGATTTACATAAACAAACAAGATGCAGAAGAACTAAGAACTAGGTACAAATGAAATAGCCAAAAAAAGTTCTCACCACTAACAGGGATCTCTAAATGCTCTCTCAAAGTGATCAAAAACATTCTTGCAGTAACATTTGTCACTTTTTATATGTCACATTTCTTTGAAGTTATTCTTAAGCAGTTGGTGGAACATTTTAAAAACATTACAGAATTCAAAATAAATATTTGGATAAGGTTCCTATAACTAAGCAATAACAATAATAAAATGTTCTTGCAACCTAAACTTGTTAACTAGGTTTATGTCCTTTTAGATTTGTCCCTCTATGCTCCACACCTATATTGCTCCACACCTTCTTATCCCCGCTGTATGTCCCCTGTATATAACATAAGTACGTTTGCACTACCATTATAGATGAGCGCCTTAGATCTCCTCATCTCTTCAAATGGAAGATGAGGCCACAAATAAGCAGTGCATGGCTTGCCTCTTGAATCATAACCTCCACAAGAAAACTCAAAAGATAAAAAGATTTTATATACTGTACACTACCCGTTTACAGCATCCTGGTATCAATAGTGAGGCATTAAAATGGAGATCAATAGGGAAAGATAAGCAGTATTAAAGAGAAGGGGTTTGATCAGTAATACAGTGATAAATAGTCCCTCTGGTGTGCTCATGCTAGGATCAGAGCGAAGATGTAGCTGATAGCGTGACAAACACTCTGGGGAACATGATGCATTATTTTATGTTGCTGTAAAGCCACACAGTGACTTGAATCTATAAAAAGCTTGCTCGTTATTAACCGCAGTGTGGGCCTGTAAAATGACAAGATTGTTTGTTCGTGTGTATCATTTGTATGGTTCATGCATCACAGTTGAACCTGCTGGGCATGTTTACAGTAGGTGTAAGTATTTATAATAAATATTTAAATAATAAAGCTGCATAAACTATTTTGTATATGTGGTGTACTCAGTTTTTAATTGCAGTAGGTGAGGTTTGAGAGTGTAAAAGCTAAAGTGTGTATGTTTTTCTGTTTAAATACTTTGTCTTATCCCAGCTTCCATTTGTAGATCATATTTTCCAAAACAGTAAACATTGGACCCCTGTGGCGTTTGAATTCTCTTGGTTTTTTTGTTTGAGCGACAATGTCTAGCCCTGCATGACAACATAGACCGATGACCAGTGTTGCGCATTGGGGGCGGGGCTATCAGCTGATGGGAGGGGCCTATTTGGAAAGTTGTTTTATAAAAAAATGTCTATTTTTGTAGTTCTCTTCAGTGGTGCTAGTGGTGTGGAAACAACATGTTTGAGTTTTAAAGGAATAACTTGGATACAAAAAATAAAAAAGCGTCGTCACTCAACCAAGAGAAACATGTGAGTAAATGATGACAGAATTGTCATTTTGGCTGCACTGCCCCTTTAATGAGATGTAGCCCTGGAGACCTTGAGATTCAACATACAATGTATAATAGCAGTGCGTGTCATAATGCCATTTTAAGGCTGCCTCACAAGAACATGTCAGAAAAATTCATTGTGTTATGTTTTATATACAGGCTAATGTAAAACTCACATTGACAGTGCTGTCACTTGTCTTAGCTGTCATCTTGTTTGGCTCATCTTTAAAACATGAATTTCTTGTAAGTCAATTTCTTTATTACTGTTTGGTTTTGTTGTAGAGTGTGTGAATTTGAGTGTGTGTCTCATAGGCTGCGCCTTTATGGAATCAATTGGATTATATTGGCTCAATGCAGCATAGAATCATTTAGCATGTCGAGTTGAACAGTCAGCAAAGAATGATTGACAGGCTGATGCATAAGGCAGGAAGAGAAAGTGATGACGTGCTGTAAACACAAGCAACACAAGCACGTTAGTCTTGTGCTAAATGGCTCCAGTTATGCGCTACTGTGATATTTGTGCACTGCGCCTTTAAACTGTGAATTTATCGCATTTTAAATAAATATTTTCCAGTTATAATGAATGGGGTAAAATAGCAGACTGGTAAATTACATCAATAACATATTGTTACCTGATAGAATAGTGTTACGTTTCCATCTGTTTCCATCATATTTATAGTCATATCTGTTAACATGAGTTAATTCACATTTAACTACTATTGTAGTTGCATTAAATGTCAATGACGTAGATGAATAAATGTTTTAAATATATATATATCTCATTGTTAATTTGTGTTAGTTCATGCATTGATTAATGTTAATGAATGGGTTGAAACTCATTGTAACATGTTCATAATTAAAAACGTTTTTAGTTAAAAATGAACCAAAATCAGTTATTGAACAAGTACATAACAGATCAGTGTTCAAAAATAGTCTCCTTACCTTACCCCTTTTCACAACCGTAAGCTTATAATTATTATAATTTGAGCTGTTGGGTCTGATTTTCTGTCCATTTGACTTTGTTTGACTTCAACATACGTAAAGGAATATGTAAAGTAACCTGCAATTTCATATTTTAAACAGAGATGGCGACAGAGAGGCAACAGTTTTGCATTGCAGCTTTAATTTATTGCGATTGACAGTTATGTAAGGCAAAACGCAAAAGTTTGAAACATCAACAAAACAAGTTACAACTGAAATGCACACTGCTGCTGTTTACTCATTTAAATGCATTATTATTAGGTCCATAAAGGTAAACAGCATTCAATGTGACTACATATTAGTTTACAGAGAGTTTACAACTTGCAAGTGAAGTCTCGCCTTCAGAACAAATGGTGCAACCAAATTAAAAAAGTTAGTTTCAAACTAATTAGTAGTTCCTGAGCCCCTGCCGTGAACTTAACGTGTCTATTTAAGTAATACCTTCCAAACGGCTAGTGCAGCCAGGTGAGAAAATAAAGAGAAGATATCCACTAAAATCCTATTACGCTATGTTAGAATAGCATACAAGCGTGTTTAAAACTACAGATGATAATAAAAAGTGATAGCCAAGCCAACAATTTTAGGTTGTAAGAACATTTCCCTAACGTTTCCATTAACATTTTTTCCTAACATTCATTTTAATTCTGTATTATTTAAAACTATTTAAGAAAAACATCATTGAAACATGATATATAACAGTAAGAAACATTCTAGTAACGTTACTGCAAGAGCATTTAGGATAACTTTGAGAGAACTTTTAGAGAATGTTCCTTTTAGAGCCAATGTAAGAACCTTTTGTGTTAGCTGGGAGTGGTGAGAAAACAATAAAAAAATACATTATTTTTCAACATTGGTTTATTTGTCCCTAGGTTGCGTTGGTGAGCATTTTATTTTGTTGATTGCTCTCAGAACAGGTTGTCTAGTTGTGCTCAAACTGGTAACAAACTACATTATTAGACAGACTTGCTAATCAATAGTCTATTACCAGTCAGACAAGAAGCCTGTTTCTTTCTGCTTTGGTTAGGGTGTTTTTTTGTGTATGCGGGTGAAATAAAAGTTCAGCCCTTATAGCAAAAACAACTTTTCTTTATTGTGTGCTTGAAAATCGCATTTTAAATTGATTTATGGACGTGACCAAATAAAATGTTATGTAAAGGACAACGTCAAATAAATCTTCTACAGTGCTTGTTGTGCCACAAAATAGTCAAGTTTACAAAGTTGTGTGAAATAAATCGTTGACACTGTTTGTTTTACCAGAAAATAGCAAACTTTTGAAATGCCTTTGCTAGAAGTGTCTTGAGAAGCGAACATAGGGAAGGTCATTACAGACTGGCACTAATCATATAGCTGGATTTAATGCTTAGCACTGAGATTTCTGACTGAGGATGGCAACCAATCATATTCCTCTCCGCCCAAGGCCACCGTGAGATTGGATGGTATCCAGATATCAGCACAGGGCACTCGTCAGCTGGGATCAGCAGTGCTTTATGTGTGTGTGAGCAGTATATGTTCATCTAATCCCATTTCTCACAGCGTGAAACGTCTGTTCTGTGCAGGTGTGTATGTAAGGAGAGCGATCATATATATGCAGACGGTGTTCCCAGTTTGTATAGAAGTCCATAACTTATATTTTATTCATAATTCCTCAAGAAAATGTTGCACAATAGTTCACTGGCTTTACACGCTACACCTATAACAATCAAAAATGTCTTTTAAAACTATTATTTAAATAGCTTATATATGTATGGAAAAAAAGATACATTATATAACAGTATATGTGTGTGTATATATGTATGTGTGTGTGTGTGTGTGTGTGTGTGTGTGGTCCCGGTATTCACTACATTATGGGGGCCAAGTGTGTTTGACCTTGTGGGGATATTGTTTGAGTCCCCGTTAGGAAACACGTTTATAAATCATACAGAATGATCTTTTCTGAACATCTAAAATAGCAGAAAGTTTTCTGTGATGGTTAGGTTTAGTGTAGGTTTAGATGGGGTACGGTTAGTGTAGAGGGATAGAACATACAGATTGTGCAGTATAAAGTCTATTACATTATGAAATGTCCCCATAAAACATTAAAACCAATAATGTGTGTTAGAAACCAAGCTAAAGATTAAGAAATATGGTAGTAGGCAATACATATAACAAATAAGTAATACAATTTTGCAACATGTTGCTTGAATTTTTCGCCTTTGGCTAGATGATTTCACCAGTGAAAACAACAGAACAACATAACAGCAGTATATGCTGTGTAATAGCTTTAATGTGCTTTAGGCACACAATAAAACTTTAGAATTTAGAAATTAAGGCGATGCTTTGGAGTCATAAAGACAAATTGAATAAAAGCTTATTTTACTTTAAGATCGATGAAGTCCTGGATGAGGAACAGTCTTGTCTATCTGCACATCTGTTGGTAAATCGGTCCCCCAAACTCACTCGAGTTGTTTTAGCTTCAGTTTATAATGATACGCTGATGACTATGTGATTCAGAGACTCAACTTCTCCGTACTGTCATGCTCTTTATTCTAACAGTCTCATATATTCAGCAATTTTACATTTAATCCAGGATTAAACCCAAGTTAAACCCAGATTTGCAACCTGAAACTAAACCTGGAAATAAACAAAGTTGTATGTTTCTTAGAATACAATGTAAAATAAATATTTATTATATATTTATTATTTATTAATATTTATAATATTTTAAGAGTTTATGAATCAATACATAACATGGCTCTGGAGAGTTATAAAGCTCATAACATTATTTATTATATAAACAATTCTGTTGATTTTTTTTTAAAATGCAAAAGCACACTATATGTGTGCACGCGGATGTTTGCGCGTACATGTTTGCCCTGCAACAATAAGCATTTGTTAGCCATGCAAGATGGAGCCCAATGACAAAAACAGTGTTTGTGTTTGTATTTACATGTGATTCAGAAAACGCACCGCAAATCTGCCAGGGTCACGCTTTACATGACACAAAAGATTACTGTTTGCTCGCGGCTTGGCAGTGATTGGCAGTGCTCAACCGACCGAATCCCTCATGAAAATACAGATTTTTTACTGGCATTATAAAAACTCAAAGGCACATGTGTTGAGTGTGTGTTTATTGTGCTTATTAATTCTCCAGTTAAGCATCACTGCCACTTAAAATGCACCATCAAAGCTGCCGTGCTGACCGGCAGAATGCTATTCCTATAGATGAAGGGGAAATGTCTTGAATTATACTTAAGAAAAGGCAAACTGTATCTGTAGATTATGTCACTGAGTTTGTTCCTTTTAAGTATTTCAATTCACAAATAGGTTATTTATAACTCATGGTATAAAGAATGTTAAAGAATTTTAACATTGAATAATGCACTTTTAGCTTTACACGAAGAGTGGGCAACAGAATGAACATTTTTTATTTTCTGTTTACTTACCCTTGTGTCTTTTGAAACAGACTTTAAACCTCATACACTGAAAGAGAACTCAAGAAGTTATTTAAAATTGAAGGTCCAATGTTTTTTTCATACAACGAAAGTTAATAGTGACCACAACTGTTAAGCACGATTTTCAGTATTTTCAATGACCACTTGTTGTGTGGATGATGTTAGCTTACACATGCTGTGGAATTTCTCATTTGGTGTTCTGTGAAAGAAAAAAAATCATATGGGTGACACAAGGGTGAGTAAATGATGCTCAAAAAAGGTCTAAAATAAGCCTTGAGCTGTGAAGTTATTTGCTCTTTCCCTCAAAAGAAGAACAGAAGTCGTACCCTGAGAGTCTTTTGAAGCTGTTCTGTCATAAGGGCACAAATGTAGTCTTAAGTCTGATCCCCCCTTAGGGTGCAGAAACATAGGTTTATTTTTTGCTTTTTTTATAGTGTCATAAATGGAACCTTGTTAGCTTTGCACCACTGGGAGATAGATTTGTTTGTCTTTCCCCATGTTGTGCCACCCACTTTATAGCAAATGCAAACAGCTACAGTCCATTCACTGACTGTCTGATGCATACCGCACAAAAAGCTAGAAAGCACCGGCTAAAATCACCAGTTCTGATGTGATTGGCTGGTTTTATGCAACTTTAAAGATGAAGCGCACACGTTATTTTAAATTATATCAGTCCATCTGAAACAGAGATGTTACAGTACAAGGCTAATGAATTAGGAATTACTGTATTTGCCACATGGTTTGTGACAAGTGTGTGAAGTTTGTGAAGTTTATTTCTATTTTGATCCACATTCTTGACAGTGTTTTCGTTAAAGTTATTGCTAATTTTATTATATTTTTTGCACCAGTTTATTATTGCATCGTCATTTATTTCAGATAAGATAAGGCCCTTTGACGAGCATGTTTAGGCAAAACACACTGTGATTGGTCATTGACATGTCAGTCATGTAAAATGTAAAGTGGGTGTTTCTTGGCGCACGAACCATTTCCTAGTTTTAATGCCGAGTGAGAAATAAAGGTTCAGAGATTTCTGCTAATCATCTGCACACAGAAACAACCGGAGTCCTCCAGGAGTCTTTTTCCCATCAAGGAAAAGAAGTGCGCACACGAGACGTGCTCGTTCTGTTGTGTCATATAAGAAACGATGATGTCAATATCTCATTACTTTACTGAGAAGAGATATAAGGGGACGTTTGAAGTTTGAAGCGCTTTTCACTGATGCAATTTTACTCAGGTTGTTAGCTAGTACCTTAAACTTAAATGACTGACATCTCATGTCTTCTCGTGCTGAGGGATTCTTCAGTTAATTCCTCCTCTGTTTCAGAAAAGCAAATGTGTGTGTGCTTTAACTCTGAGCTCACTTGCCATTCTGGGAAACAGGTTCTTTTCTAGACTTGCCTGAAGCCTCTTGCATCATCAGTGTGCCATCAGCCTCTTTCCTGTGTGCCATGAGCAATGCTGTCTGCTTTCTGCTTCCAAACCGTGTGCTGTGCTCCACTGCGCTGTCCGTGGTGCTGAATGCTTGCTGGGATTTTAACCACAGCAACAACACAGAGGTTTTAGTTTTACAGCAAGCAATTTTTTTGTCTGCTAGTCTGTGTATATATTGTACAAATCGTGTCATTATCATTTATTCATCTTTAACTAGCGTATTGCACCAGTGATCAGTCACTGATGCCAAGAGCCTTTGATTTATGGGTAACACTTAACTAGTTGTGATGTGCCAAATTTGAAAACGCAGCATAGTTATGGTAACATTATGCTTGTCATTTATGGATCTTGACAACCACCTTTATAAAGATTTAAACTCAAACTAATTTAAAACAACATGGATGTGAGTACATGACAGAATTATATTTAGGTATAGCATTAACCTGTATCTGGTAAATCTGGCTGAAAGGGGTCAGAGTTTGACTAGTTAGCACAGACCAGATAACATCTGCTTCCAGAACGCATATTTTATTCATCTCATTATTTTCAAGGTGTGGTACATGTTGTTTCTTTTTTTGTGGGGCACAAAAGCACAAAATAGACTTACATGTTAAACTATCTACTGCCCTTCAAATATTGTCCATGTTCTGGCGCTCCCATCAGCCAATCGCAGCTGTCATGACATCGTGACATCATTCTCATGTGGCTCCAGGGTAATTAGTCACATTCCATTTATGGCTCAAGTGATTGGGTCAAAAAAATGGATCTGTAATCGCGTGCCCACGAGCAAAGATGGCAAATTTCAAATCGACCAGCTGCCATTAAGATGAATGGCAATGCCAACGGTTAGATTTCTGCAGGTATTATAGACCTCCTGACACTGTGTGGTAAATCTGCACATAAAGCCATCAGACCTTATCCGGGTTATTTTAGTACCTCTGAGAAACAAGGTCTAAATGGATATAATCCTACAGATGATTTTGTAATTAACCATCAAACAGAATCCATTGAGTAAGAGGCGTCATGGGGGTCGCCACAGGAGAGGGTGTCTAAATTTAGGATCCCAGCAGGTGTGTGCGACTGAAGCGTTGGAGTATGTCATTAAACGAGAGGAAACACAATGAAAGGGAGATAATGAAGAACAGGTGGACATCTAGGGGACACACAGAGTTGTCATGGCTGAATGACAAACTCTCTTTCTCTCTCTCTCTCTCTCTCTCTAATTTCTTTCTCATGGCCTGTGTCATGATTGTGGTTTTGCATTATTATGTACGGGTGGAAAAAAAGAACAACAGTTGGGCATCAACACAGATTATGGATTTGTTTGATTAGAATAGAAGTAAAGATTAGATTACAGAATAAACACAGTGCAGGAAGTGGCTCATTTGCATACGAATGCCCATGAGTTCATTTGCGTGTGTCAGATCTGAGCTGCTGACTGAACAGGTGACTCATTTCACAAACTGGTCATGTTAGACAAAAGGAGTGTTCGGCATTGTGTCGAAGGCTACAATGAGGTAGAACAATTTAAATGAAAATGTGAAAAGTGCCTCTATGACTTTATCATATGGGTAAACGTTCACTGCCCTCATATTGCTCTCATTTTTAATTAATGAAAGCTGAGGAGGGGCCATGTTTGAATCTTGTGTTTACAAACAGCAATGGAAAATCTTGCATAGTGCACGTATGGCACGTACAATGAAATTACTGTCCATCACAGCTTTCAACATGTCACAGCTGGTGACACCTTATGTAGTGTTGTGTAGTTGGATGTTTTTGGGGTAATTAGGTTTGATGGTGTTACACTTTATTAGATTGTCCAGGATTGTTTGTGCAGATTTTCCAAATGCTTCTATTGTATATATTAGGACAAATGTGCCTTCTGTGACTGATTTGCAAAACACAGAAAGTACATATCACAGAGATATGTATTAGATATATGCATTATGTGTCTTTTTTACCACTATTATTGCTAGGCAAAGTAGAGGGTAGGACTCGAACCTGCATCACATGCGTGAGCACCACAACTCAAATGTGCTCGCGTGTGAACCACTGAGCCATGGCGCTGATGCATTAATAGACTGCATATTTCAACTGTGGTGTGAACACAGGCTTTTAAAATGGTTCCTTCAATCAGAACTTATAGCCCTGACCTTTCTCTTTTAATCAGTATTAAGGTTTTATGCTTTTTGTGTTATAAAAATCATTTTATCGTGTGTTCTGTATGTTTCTTTCCCTCCACAAATGAAGACGGATGCCCACACACAACAAAAAACAAGAAAAAGTGAAGAAATGAGGAACTTGTGGACCATCACTGTACTTGTCAATATATCGATCTGGTTGGCTGGCAGGTGGATCAATGAGAAAAGGGAGCGACGTGCTTTGAAGCTAATCTGAGAGCCAGATTCTCATGCCGGGATTCTTAAGTGTTAAAAGATATCCAGCCTCACTAGAATAAAGTAACACATGAAAAACACACTCAATAATATATGGACTTTATATATATATATATATAATAGGAGGATTTAAGACTGCAGAAATGTGTGTGGACCGGGGTAAAGATGCATTATACTATATATGCACTGCATGGTGTTCAGCGGTGCTTGTTTCTGATTTACACCACAGCAGAGGCTCTGATGTGGGGAAGGATGTCTAGGTCAGTTGGATCACAGTTACAGAGAACCGGAGAGGACACTGAGTCCAGTGATCCACAGCATGCGCCCCTGCATGCATGAACACGCATACATACACCCCTGCCAGCTCAAGAGCATTGATGCATGTACGCACACACACACAGTTTTTGACAGCCCAGAAATCAAATATAGAATCATATTGAATGTATTTCCATTATGTTATTGTTCTGCAAGCCAGATCCAGTGTATTATTTATTTATTCATTTATTTATTTAATTTCATTCATTTAAATACATCCATTATATTTCGTCCCTCAAATTACTTCCTGTTCTTTGTTTTTTTTCTTCCTGTTCTGTTGTTTTTGTTATTTAAAGGATGTATTTTCTGTACAAGCGCCAGCAGCTACCAAGTATTCTAAACACTCCCACCTGTTTTCATTGGTTGCTCACACAGAAAACCCGCCCACAACTCACGCCAACGTTGCAGTGCCAGGCTGTTGTCAGGGAAATCAACCTTATGAATTGCTTACTGATATCGCCATAAAATAAAATATGGGAACATTTTCAGTTATTCATTTGCCAGATGCTTTTATCCAAAGCAACTTACACATTTATGCATTTTATCACTGTGTATGTTACCTGGGTTTGAACCCATGACCTTGTTGTGGCAAGCACTGTGGTCTGACAGCTGAGCTGCGTACAGGAACAGAAAAAAGCATTTCAACATTAAAACATTACGCACACCACACGATTATAATTATGATTATAATAAGGGTTATAATAATAAAAATAATAATAAAATATAATAAGCACATCCTTTCTTGTGTGTGTTTTTCAGGACAGCCCTCTGGTTTTACAGTCAGACCGCAATGTGACGGTGAATGCGCGAAATAACCTTGGCCAGCTGACAGGACAGCTCACAGTGGGTGAGTGGCAGTTTCAAACCAACTATATTTTCATGGGCATGTCAGCCGAGTTCGCACGTTCTCATTTCACAGCAGACGGTTTCATTTATAGCTCATGTGTTTTTCATACCTGCTTCTATTTTCTCTGTATTATTTCTAGTTTCGCAGTATTCCCCTGGTTGCACCTCCTTCTGCTTTCTCCTATAAACCGGTAACAGAGAATTCACGAGAAAACAGTCGCGCCACTTTTGCGCAACAGCGTTTGATGTAGCCTTATTCGCTAACCGTTCTCAATTCAGATTAACCAGGCGCTAAATACACCATAAGTACTTAAATAAACTCACTGTCATTCTCTCCAGTGTAAATGCGCTAAAAGGGCTCATTATGATTATACATTGCGATTAAGTCACGAAATTCGCTACTGTTTGCCCGGTGCAATTACTGCCTGGTGGAACGCAAGCGTTAAATGGAATTTTATTTATAAGAGATGTTTTGTGTAAATTTTCTATTGATCTGGCAGCAGCTATTCATCAAACGACAGAGACGAGCGTTAAAACTGGGCGCGTGTCCAGATGTGCGGTTTAGACGAGCACCGGTTCGGCATTTTAAGAAGCAGAATTTCATTTCTCTTGAACGTAACCTTATTGTACTTTTAATTGGCATCCGCACACTTGCACAAAAGTAAATCAGATTTGAATGAGGTAAGAGATTCCCCGTGTCAACAACGTTCAAATTCATCATTGTTCGTAAGTTGCCCGCGAACAGAAAATAAATTGTAGTTTCTTGCACTTAATTACCTTAATGGCATTTTTAGCAAATGAGACCTCGGAGGGATTCTGGCCCTGGATTTCAAAACTAGGATTGTATATTCAAAGAACCTCACAATAGACTCTTCTCTCTTCCCAGGTTTCCGACACATAAACATTTACACATATGAATCCGTTGTACTTGTTCTCTAGACCTGTGTTTTGTTTTGGTTTTCGGATGGAAGCTCCATTTTACCGTCACAATGCAGCAGGCTGCAGTCTGGGGGCAGCTGCCTGACAGGCTAAAAATCTCCATCGATTACATCAAATATCTCACCACAGACACAGGGGTTTCTGGGTTCCTGTGTTTTCTGGTGTTTTCCATTGAATCTTCTTCACCTGTGCAGGGTTTTTTTCCTCACACTTCAGGGTATGCAAGCCAGAGGATTTATGTTTGTGTGTGTGTACTGAAGGAGCTACTGTACGTGACTCGAGCTAGCCATTAGAACAGAGTGCAAGAAGCTACCCCTGAAGCCAGTTATTTAGATGCTGTCCTCCTCTTTCTGTTCACAAGCAGAACATCAGATCAGAAGAGCAAAAGAAGGCAATGATCACATACCTTTGTTCTCTGTTTCAGGCAGTCAAGAAGTATACAAAGTGTGCCTGATCCATCTTACCATCATGAATTTCCAAGCTGTTTTAAAGTTCATTCATTCTAGCCGGTTTGGGTTTGGTGCTTGCGGACTAACATAGTCATGTCACCAACAAAAATAAAGACAAAGAGCAACCTATGCTGATTTGCTGATATTGTTGCAGCCTAAGTTGGTTTAAACTGGTCATATATATATGCTGGTTTTAAAACAGTTTTGGACACCTTTTAACTGATCAGCTAAAGCAGCTGATCACCAGCTTGTCCAGGCTGAGAGACCAATGAAATCAGATTTTGTACACAGAATAGATAGCTCCGTTTTACAACAAAGACACAGCAAGCATTATCTGACTCTTATGGCCCGTATTATGATAAATGCAAAGTTTTAAATTGAATCTCAAGCTATTTGTGTCCGTAGTTAACTTTATTAGGTACATGCCCATGGGCAGATATTGTTTCAGTTTACTTACACACTGACGGCGTGTTACTTATCCGTAGCGGCAAAAAGTTCTCTCTCCAATGTGCCCTCCGTATCCTCTCTGTGACATTACCCACAATTCTGCGGGGCCGCTGCCCTCAGGCAGCTGACGCTCTCTTGACGCTACCTGAACAGTTAGGGAATTTCACAGTACAAAATAGATCGCAAACAGATAGCAAAGTTCTACCGTGTCGTACTTCATTTCCTGTTTGTTACCCCACGACTCCATTCCTCTCCTCTCGTTCTCTCGTCCCTGAACCTACTTGCTCCAGGAACATTAATCTTCAAACAGAAATTGTATAGAGGTGCTGAGAGCAAGAGAGCTGGGCTTTTCTCTGATAGCTTGGCCCAGGAGTGCAGAGGTCTCTGTTTTTATAATATGTCCCATAAGTTCAGTTGATTGATGTCCCGTTGTGTTGTGGAGAACAAGGACCGGGAAACGCTGCCATCACGACTTTATCCTGCATCTGTAAGGGAGTCGCTTAATTTCTGAGCACACTAGTCTGTCAGGGTCCTTGTGGCTTCAGGCTGACCTTCTTTGGGGATAAAAGAACCTGCTAAATTGCTACTCACACTGCCTCACATTTACATGACACTAAAAGCCGTTCACACTGACAGTGCTTTGGCGTAGCAGAGTGAACTGAAGTCGTTAAAGTTCAATGAGATCTGGTGTTTTGAGATGACATAAGTGGCAGCAGACGTCGGTGACGCGACAAATTAAGTTAAACTTTATGGTAATATGTACTGACATCCAAGGGAACGTTCTCAGAATTTCATATTTTGCAAGAATGTGCTATTAAAATGTGGGAAGAAAATAAAGAATGAGTAAATGTTTCAAAACTTTTCAAGGATATACAAGGTGTATATACCTGAAGATTTCAAAACAGCTGCTGGAAGTGCCGTGGGTTCATTATGCGAGTCGCTAAGTAAGTTCCACTGCACCAAAAACCCAGTGATTTGAGTGATTAGTTCCAAGTAATTAATCAGGCTAAGAATACATTGGCAAAGTATTCATGCATGTAGAGGAGCGTTTAGAAATTAAATGTGCTGTTTTACGTTGTGTAATTTAAGCAGAATAAATTGCTGGTTTTAAACGCATATCATCACTCTCGACTGACTTTTTTCCCTGTTCACAAGGGAGTCGTTTCATTTCTGAAAGAGAGGCAGTTTGTCATGATCTTCCAAGTTTTAAAAGTCTGTTTACCTGGTGATCCTCCCGAGTTTTTTTTTTAGACAAACAGTGCTTGGAAATGATGTTCCTCACGACCTTCATGCAGGAACGTCCTGCCTTGCCGAACGATGGAGTGGAAAGATTTGGTTCGGAGGTGTTGATTGGCCATCTGATGGAAGTGAGCTGGTGATATAAAGCAGGCTCAAGTTTGTCCTGCTGGATCTTGTTTTGATTCCCACTCTCCATCTCTCCCTCCCTCCTTCTCGGCTAACCTGAGGTGTCCTGCTGTTTGCCACAAGGTCCCTGCGCGGGTGATTGAAATCTGCGGACTTGAAAATAATCCACACACGGGCTGTTCTCACGCTCCGCTCCAGCTGTGAACTGAAGAGGCCTAACAACTGAGGGGACATGGGAGAGAACTAAGCATCTGCTTTCCTCACCATCATCTTATTGACTTTTCATTTTTATAAGTGTAGACTGCATAATGAATGCCTTCTCACTTTGGAGAGAGCGGGATATGATTTCATTAGCGACGGGTGACCGAGAGGACACGAGCGAGTGTAGACAGGCTCTAAGGGCTAGGCAAGGACAACAGGAAGAGCCCTGTGACAGCAGGGACTCAGAGGTGACATACACACACACTCGAGAGCAGAAACGCTGCCAACATCAGAAGTGACTTTGCTTTGCCGTTTCAACACGTTCTGGAGGTGTGGTTTGGTATTTAAAGGGACAGATCACCCAAAAAGACAAATCTGTCATTGTTCACTCATGTTGTTCCAAACCTGCAGGCTATTGTTTTGTAGTGTAATCCAAAAGTATACAATCTCAGTTAGCTGTTATGCGGACATGAAATGACAGTTTGTAATGGCCACGTCTGTCAAGCTCCAGAAATACAATAGTTGTGTGAAGTGCAGATCCAGTTTTTAATTCAAAAACAAATATTTTTTATGATGCTTTATGTGTCATTTAATGGCTGTTTTTTTGGAGCTTGATTGGCCCTGGAACTACAGTTCATGCCGTACTGGATACATTCCTGTAGCTCAATTGGTAGAGCATTGCACTTGCCTCGCAAAGGTTGTGGGTTTGATTCCTGGAGAACACATATGCTGATAGAAAAAAATTATATCTTGAATGCCCCATAAGTCATTTTGAATAAATCCATATGGCAAATACATAAATGTGAATGTAATTATCTGGCAAGAGCAGAAAATTCTCACTTTTGTAAGTAAAAATACTTTCTGTTCAGGAATACTTTTACTTACCAAAGGAAAAATAGCAGCAGGTTCAGAGTGAGTAAATAATGACAGTTTTGGTGTTTTTGGGTGACTATTTCTTTAAATATCTGGGCTAAGAAATCCGTGAGCTACCTCCTTTAGCGAGGCACTTAACCCTGGGCTGCTCCGGGGCAACCTGTAATAAGTGCACTACAAGTCGCTTTGGATAAAAGCGTCTGCTAAATTGCTACTTACTTCACGTTGACATGACACCAAAGGGGTGTTCACACTCGCTGAGACTCGCGGTGACAGAGCGACCGTAACTCATTCATTTGTAATGAGAGCTGGGGATTTGAGGCGGCCTGAGCGACAGCAGCCATTGGAGTTGCCACCAGGATGAGCGGAGTTCAACTGCATGCAAATAAATAACCATGTGATACAGAGACTGCACTTACAAAGAGGTACCGTAAAGGTCCCCAATGGAGACACCATGGTACTTTGATAGTTCTGAATAGTACTGAGTACTGAAATGTATATACCATGGGATCTGCATGATACTCCAAGATTCTTCCAAAAATACCATGGTAGTACCATCTAAATGGTATATGTAACATACCACTGTATTGCCACCATACCTTGTATAGAAGACTCAGTGGTTCTGTGGTTCTTTTGGGCACCTTTTCGTAAGTGTGCCAGGAATAGCTACAGCAGAACAGCACATTTGCATTTGGCAGATGTTTTATCTAAAGCAACTTACAGTGCATTCAACGTATACATTTAATCAGTATGTGTGTTCCCTAGGAGTCGAACCCCCAACCTTTTGCGCTGCTACACAGTGCTCTACCAGGAACACCAGTAGCTGGTTGATACCCAATAATAATCACTATAAGTTTGAACGCCCCCAAAATTATGTGATGTGTAACTTTTAGGCAGGAGATAAAATGCAGTCCACATAATTTCCATCAGTATGCAAAAAGTTATGCATGTATTTGAATTTCTAAGTCAGTAGTACCTTCAAGGAGAGCTCAACATAAAATCAAAAGTTTGTATTCCATCGCATCCACCGCAGAGCATAAGGGAACGAATTTAAATGTAGATGTACCTAGAAATGTTAAATCGTCTGCATTGCAGAGCTCAGATCTCATGTGGGAATCCTCAATTAAGAGTTCCAATGGCACCCAAAACCCAGCGATTTGAGTGATTAGTTCCAAGTAATTAATCAGGGGTGAGAATACATCGGCAAAGTACACATGCACGTAGAGCAATGCTTATGTAGAGCAATGTGCTGTTTTATGTTGTGTAATTTAGCCAGAATAAATTGCTAGTTTTAAATGAATATCATCATTCGTAATGCCACATTGCCTCATAGAGGTAGAAGCTTAAACCCTGTCTTCTTGAATATGGAGAGAGAGACCTACTCAAGGGTTGTATGGAGATTAATGCATACAAATACACACATCAGTCTTCTGCGCTCTGTTTCTCGATTATGACAACAACTCTGATTATTCGTCCCTTTTAGACTGTCTGCAAGCCACACCCACATACATGCATGCCCGCCTACAGATTAATGCAGGCCACCAAAATGTACCCGTTTCGCCTTTTATTGATGATGGTCATCAGGTTCAGATAAATAATTTATCTTTCCTTTCAACTTTTTCAGTCTTCTTTTCTGTTTTTGTGCCTCTTTTCTCAGCACGCTGCTTTAATTCATACAGGTACCTTCAGGAATAAAGGAGCTTTTTTTACAGAGACCCCTAAAAAGGGCCGTTCCTGACATTTCTTTGGCTTGCGTCAGCTCTGGTTGTTTACTTATATGGTCACAGTAATTCATGAAGTCAGAACCTCAGCGTGTTTTATCGACAGCGCACTTCACAGAGGGAAACCTCTTCCAAACCCTTAGTCTCTTTATCTATCGCTTGAAGAATAATGGAGCACAATATGTACAGTGAATTATTTTTGCTATATAGGTTATATAAGAAATGCTTTTGAATAGACAACTTTTCTTGCATCACTTTTTAAATGTATTTTAAAACTGGTCGCGTCTGTATTACCTTAAGGGAATTTTTAAATGCGACTGATTTCATAGGGTCTCATATTTACTAGTGGCGTAAGTATCTCTTCATCTCAACACACCATCTGGGTTTCCACAGCGAGGTCATTTATTCATTCCACTTCACTCTGAGAGAAGGTTTTCATTTCCTCCAACCTCAAAACAACAATTAATCATCAATCCTTGGTTTTGATGAGGGGTAAATCTGTATCAATTAATATTCAAGAGCAGGTCGTTAATATCCGTCGTATATCATTTCTCATTTAAATCACCTGAATGAGTGGAAGGCAGAGGAGATCCGTGAGGTGGTGGCGTCTGGCAGGCTTTGCAGGAAAGTAAGGATGTCCTTGTCCAAATAACAAGAGTGTTTGTCCCTAACATGTACATTCACTGAGAAAAATCACTGAAGTAAACAAATGATCGCCACTCTTGGATCCTTGAAACAACAGAGCCAGCTTACAAGGAACATTCTCAGAACATTGGCTAACGTTCTCTAAAAGTTCACACAAAGTTATCATAAACATTCTTGCGATAATGTTAGTTTTATTTAATAACATTGGAAGGGAGTGTTTCCTTTACAGTTAGCCAGTAGGCTTTCGTCACGACCGTGAATCATGATTTGCTGCTTGCTTGTTGTTTGTGGGTGGTATTGGGGGAGGGACTTTCTTATTCAAGAGAGAATGTGATTGGACAAAAATCTGTGTAATGCATAATGTTTCATAAATGTTTATACACTAGGGTGTAAACATTTGCACAGTACACTAGCATATTAATAAGCATGGCCTATTCATGGCCTAAACTAACAGTCGTAGACTGTTATGCCTAGCAGCCATTGTCTGTCCTATATTTATTCATAACAACATGGAAGGATAAAGAGGAGAAGGAAGAGAAAAGAGGGAAGGGAAGTAGAGGGAGGAAAAGGACAGAAGGGGAAGAAAGGAAGTAAGATGTAGGGGAAGGAAGGAAAGAGGGGAAGGAGGAAGGAAGGATAGGGAAAGGAAAAGAGTTAGTTTTTCACAATTCTTTGGTGTGTGCTCTTATCACATCGTCTCTGGAGATGATCATATGCTTTGTAGTGGATGTGTCTCTGAGCAAATCTCTGGCCACCTCTGTGCTGTGAGATACGGTCAAGAGAGGATTAATCAAATATGAGTGTAAATTAACACTTTATTAGCATTCTCTCCTCTTGGCCTCATCAGCATAATCAAAATTAGCCTTGCCTTATCATCAAGCACGTCTTTATTCTCTAGCCGACATAATTAATGTAGAATCAACTTTTTTGTCTGTTTCCTTTTTCATTTTTTTTCATAGACGTCAAACGATCAAATTTTCATAATTCTAAGAGAAAAGAGGAACAAGCCGTGAAATAGCAAATAGCATGTTCTTTTTTATATTCAACATCATCCTACGCTCAATCGCTGCTTATCGCACATGGCATTTTTTAAGTAACTTTAAGACGTTAAGATGTACCACACATTTGTTTCTTTAGCTCTGTGGGAAAAAAAAGTAGTTTAAGATGAAACCTCCAGCTCAGCAAGACATTTGACTTCCTGCAGGGCAGAGAAACTCAGCCGTGATAATCTGAAGCCGACTCCTACCCAAACCCAGGCAAGAAAACCACAAAGACTTGCATCAGTGTAAAGAAACTCACTCCCTACACTGATTCTAAAGACATACGAAAACAGAAAGCTATAGAACAGAAAAACACGTACAGGGAATTATTTTAAATCAATCTTTTAAAAATCGCTTAGAGCCCTGTTGTGGTATGTTTGAAACACATCTTTCTCCCAGAAAGACGCAGGTTCGAATCCGATCTGCGTGATTTTGCTTACATTACGCTCATGTATTTGCCAGCACTTTAATTTAGAGCAATATATGTGACAGCGGCCTGTGTGTCTCCAGAGACTCAAACCCATAATCATGGTGTTAGCACCATTATCTAGCCAGTTAAGGTGAAGGACCCCCCCCTCCCCCCACTCCCTTGTCTCTAATAGCTAATATAATATCAAAGACATAAAAAACAGTAATTAAAATAAAACACAATTAATAATTAAAAAATATGTGAATGATAGCTAAATTAAATCACAAAATTCACAAAAAAACAAACGCTATTGGACCACTGACAATGTAAGTCATAAGGGACTTGAGGAGAAAGATTGTCTTGTTGGAAAAATTCAGAAAAAATTAGTGAATAAATGGATGAGAAGTGTTAGAGAGACGAGAGGGTAGCAGAAGAGAATGAGAAAAAAAGAAGTTTACTTTTTGTCACACACACACACACGTTCTATGCAAACAAACAAAGCCTTTGAAAGTTAGCTCTCCAAGGTCACATAAGACGTGGACGATATGATACAGCTGTGGTGAATAATATAGTCTGTGAAGCCATCATAGAATGTGTGTGTTTGTGTGTGTGTGTGTATGGGGGGGAGGGGGGTTGGTGGATTAAAGGCTCCAATGACAATTCGTAGTTTCTCAGCTCTTGGTAAATAAAATCGAGATCAGTTTCTTCCCCGTCTCCCACTTCCGCATGAGCAAATGAGACAAAACAAACCTTTCCCTGCTTCCCAATTATGTTTGCAGAAGCCTGAATAATAATGATAATAAAATATTATCAAATGTTTATTAAAAGAATGTTTATTAATTCATTTTACGAAAAATACTGTTATTACCATGCTGAAATAAAAACAACATCTTAAACAAGTCTGGTTAGCTGGTCTCCCAGTCTGGATAGGTCGTTTTTTGCACTTGTCATCTGGTCTATTTTGGAAACCAACTAGTCGATAAGTTCAACTAGCTGAAGACCACCTTTGGCTGGTTGACATTGTAGCATGTGTTTGTCTTTAAACATCCTGGAAAGTTAAGTGGATACTCTGATATTGGCGTTGTTTAAAAACCTCATAAACTGCTTCAAGAGCACTGTCCACATAAGTTAACATCTTAGCTAGCATACTATTTGAAGTGGAGACTTTTAGGCAGAAACTTTCATAACAGCCTCTTCTGTCTTTTTTCACTCTGTAGCCTCTACAAGAAGACCATTTTTGATTGTATGTGGTTTATGTGGACCCAAAGGGTTAAATGTGTTAAAAATAATTTCTTTCTCTCTCTCTCTCTCTCTCTCTCTCTCTCTCTCCCTCTTTGTGTAGGCTCAGAGATGGTGGAGGCCCAGTGTCAGAGGTTTGAGGTGAGAAGCAGTGATGGAGAGCGAGTTCTCTTCTCTGCTGATGAAGAGGAAATCAGTATTGGCACAGATAAACTGAGGGTCACAGGTAGCCCTGAAGCACGCACACACGCACACACACACACACACACAAACACATTTTCTTTTAACAGTTATATACATGGTTCAAGTACATATACAGTACTGGCAGAAGTATAGACTACTACACAGCCAAGAGTATGTGAACACCATGTCTGATTAATGGGTTTGAATAGGCCTGTTAATTTCAGTGAAGACAAATCTTAATACTATGCCATACAGTGACATTACAGAGAATTGTGGGTTTGGGCAGAACAATGTTCTGTTTCAGCATGACAATGCCTCTGTGAGGTCCATAAAGAAATGATTTGTCTGATGAGTCTGAGGCTAAAGAACTTAACTTACCTGCACAAAACCCAGACCTGGACCTCAATGAACATCAGTCCTTGATCTGGGAGCAAATGCAGGGATCATATACTGGAAAACCTTTTTGTACAGTTGCCAGTTTTTGGTGGAGCTGGATTTTAAGGACTGTATATGTACTATCCAGCTAACAGGAAACGCTCTCAAAACCATTGGCTAACGTTCTCTAATAGTTCTAATAAAGTTTCTAATAGTTTTTATAAATTATCTTGCAGTAGCTTTGGTAGAACATTTTTAACGTTTTATGTATATATAATGCTTTGAACGTTCCTAGAACATTGACATTTTTAACATTTTTGTTACTTAACGGAAACATTAGGGAAATGTTCATACAACATTTAGTAACCTGCCCTTACATTAAAATGCAAATAGATGATTTCAAATAGATTTTACTAGTGTGGGTCTCTCTCTCTTTTTGTTCTCTGTGTAAAGCAAAGCATGCTGGGAGGTCAAGTGGAATAGTTAGAGGTCAGGGACAGAGAGGCCACATGCTCTGTAATTGGGTAGATCTGTCCATTACCTTTTTTTCACAGAAAGACATCGGTTGAGACAGAGAGAGAGAGAGAAATGCATAAATGAAATACTGTGGTTCTTCAGAGGTGAGTCTTAAAGGCTAAAAAAGTGTCAGGAAAAGAAACTGCCCTCTGGAGAGCAAGAGAATGAGGAGAGAGACAGAGAGAGAGACTGTATGATGGAGAGAATCGAAAGAAAGTGAATGTCTTAAAGGAACAGTAGTATAGTACGTGGATTGTTTTCTCACCTGTTTAAGACCAATTTGCTGTTGTTTTTTCATAGCGCACAAAAGTAGATTTAAAAGAATTGTTAATATATAGTGACTGGTAAAGTTGACATGAAACAGAAGTTACAAACACCTCAGCGCTGGTGGTTCAGTGTGAAATGAAAAACACTGGCAATTGATTGACCATAAAAATTAGAATAGTACATTTTGATTTCATGGTGACTTTGAGCCCTAAAATGGACTAAAGGACACTCTAAAAGGCAGTACATACAAAAACAAACGAATTCTGTGACTAAATATATTCCACAAACTGTTTTCCAAGTCTTTTGAAGTCACACGATAGCTTTATGTGAAGAACAGACCAAATTTTTAATTTTAATCGTTATTCACATTTTTTAATCTGGGCGCAGGCTGGAGGCAAACTCAACGCGAGCTTTGTTGAAGTGAAGATAAGTGAATCTGGATGTGTTTCTCACACATAGATTTTCTATGACTTAAAATATAGGACTATAAAAGCCATATGGACTGCTTTAATGGTGATTTTTGTAATCCTTTCTGTAGCTCGAGGGACTTGATCATTGCAAACTACTCAATAGCAAGAGCTGCCTAATGATTCTTCAAAAATTGATCCTTTTGTTGTCGGCAGAAAAATAACAGCATATGGGGTTGGAACGACATGAGAGTGTCTAAACGACAACAGAATGTTAATTTTGGTAAAGCTGTTCTTTTAAATGTAGAGGCAACCTAATGACATCAGCTGCTTGATTCTCTCCCAAACATGATTGTGAGGGAGAGAATTAAAGAAACGGAAGAGGCAAACACAAATTGAATAGGAAGAAAGACTTACTTTAAAAGACTTAAACACATTTTC
>JAZGTJ010002520.1:0-41686 GCA_036877575.1 Botia almorhae
TCGGCTTTTATCTTCAAGTCACTTCTACTTCAGCTAACAGCCATTTTCTCACGCCAAGCTTTCAGAGAAGGAAATGAGCATGCTCGAGGAGCGAATCAAACGCTCCGCTAAGAAGGCGCCCGCGGCCCCGGCCAAACAGGAGCGAACCCAGAAAGAACATCCCACCAATCCCAACGCGACCTTTCTCCGCAAGCCTGCTCAGGAGGAGGTTCCCAACAAACTCAAGTACGTACCCCTGGTAGTTCTTACTAGCTGTTAGATGGCAAATTGAACCCTTTAAGGCTTCTTATAATCATAAATGATCGTTTGAAATCCAGAGGCAAGTTAAGAGTTAATGGTTCCTCTCAGACTCACCTTGAAGCCCATGGTCCTGTTCTTTCTCATTCTGTCTTCTGGTGTCATTGCATGCTGTTTCTTAATCTTAGTCTTTGTCTTCTCCTGTTTACAATTCTTTTTCTCGCTGCCCTCCATGGACAGAATAATGTATCGAACTTACAGGATGTAAGTACTGCCATACCTCTGCAGGCACTGCTCACATGGCACCTGTCATGATGAAGTTCTAGAAAAAGCTTTGCAGTGTAACATTGGGTAGATGTGTAGCTCAGGGCTGGTCAATTTGTTAGTGAATCTGGATTGTAATTGGACATTAAGCTTCACTATTTGCAACATTCCCTAAATTATGGATTTTATGAATGTGTAATGTTTGGCCCTTTAATTATTGTTAAAAAAAGGGGTGGGATTTCTGTATTTAATCACATTTTCCGATTTCAAACTACATGCTACCAAAATAACTAGTTAAGGATTTGGAGAACCTTTCATAAGTTTTTTATAATGTTGCACGCAGAGCTTTAAAAATCCAGCACAGTTGACCGCAATCCTCTGTTTTTAACAGCCAAGCTCGGGCGCAGAACGCTCACCTGGAGCAGTCTGCTCCATCCATCCCGAAGGAGTTTCAGCTGGATCTGGACGTGCTGGAGAACAACCACACGTGCGCCAGCGACATCCCCGACCTGGTGCAGCACACACTGGATGAAGTTCTGGAGCCCGTCCTGATTCCCGAGCGCAAGTGAGAATCGACTGCAATGAAAAGTGTTTGGGACAGTCGCCTAGTGAACTGGATACTGAGAGTTTAAACGGTAAAATTTGTGTTTGCAGGATTCGTTCGGTGTCTCCTCACTTTGACGATATTCACAATAGCACTGCCTCCACCATCAACTTCGTCATCTCTCAGGTGGCTAGTGGGGACATTAACACCAGTATCCAGGCCTTAGCACAGGTGGGCATCCACTCTTACTCTTTGGACTCTCAGACCTCCAGTGTTAATATGCTTACTGTTAGTCACTAACCAGACATGAGTGGGGTTTTGGTTCCCCTCTGCAGTCTATGAGACTGTATGTTGCATGAGATCACAGCCAAACAAAATATAAATTTCATATATAGTTTAGCATATTGGGAGTTTTGAACCGGTAAGATTTCACTGTGTGAGCTAGTATGACTCTTCAATAAGTGAATAGCATAAGATGTTCTCGCTAGTCATAAAATTAAAATATATGGGCACCTACAGATGTGAGAAGCTTTGAAACCAATCTGTAATTTCCCATGATCCCCTTCTGCAGATTGATGAGGTGTTGAGGCAGACAGACAAAGCAGAAGCCATGTCTGGACACATCGACCAGTTTCTCATCGCCACCTTCATGCAGCTGCGGCTCATTTACAACACGCACATGGCTGACGATCGCCTGGACAAGAAGGACATCTTCAAACTCTACAGCTGCATCATAGGCAACATGCTGTCTGTGAGTGCTGCTCGGATGTGCACTTTGTAGGGATGTCCTTGGTTTATAGAGACGTTCTCAACGTTTTGTTACTGCATAAAGTTTGCAGGATGTTTAGACCCAATTTCTGATTCAAACACATCTGGTATTGTATCTCTAGACACAAACGGCTTTTGTACCGTTCTTCTAGAAAATCAATCGCAAATTAAAATGTAAAACATGTCCACAAAGCAAACAAAGGTCAACAGTGTTGACTGTGGCATGCTGAGTCATTGTGTGTCTGTGATTTAGCTGTTCTCGATGGAGTGTTTGGCCCGAGAGGCCTCCATGGGCGTCCTAAAGGACCTGATGCACGGTCTGGTCACACTGATGTTGGACGCCAGAGTGGAGGACATCGAGGACGGACAGCAGCTCATTCGATCCGTCAACCTGCTCGTGGTTCGAGTGCTGGAGAAATCAGACCAGACCAACATCCTAAGGTTAGCACACCCTGCCCCACTGGGTTACAGGCCTTCTCCAGAGGTCTTAATTGTGTAAACTATGCTCGTCTGTCATGCTTTCTTTGGCTGATAGTGGAGCTGGTGTTTATGAACACTTGGTTGATGGTCATTCTGGTTTCTTTTCCAGTGCTTTGCTGGTGCTGCTGCAGGACAGTCTTACCAGCACCGCTGGTTCCCCCATGTTCTCTGAGCTTGTCATGAAGGTACGTCCAGCTCACTTCATGCACATGTTGACATTTAAAGGTAGGGTAGGACATTTCTGAGAGGCTAGCAGTAACAACATAACTGAAAGCATAAGCCCCCGTCCTACGTTTGGAGCGAGCAGTTGTCCCATACTCTGAGAGATGACATTTGAGTTCAGATGTAGCATGTGTTTGGAAGAGAATGAAAATGTATAACAAGAACATGCACTTATATGCTCAGACTAACATACAATAATAAAACCGGAGACCTTCATTGTAATTGGGGTTCATTTTTGCTTGTGTATGGTGTTTAAATGCTGTGTATCGGTCTCATGCAGTGTCTTTGGAGGATGATTCGTTACCTGCCTCAGACCATCAACAGCATCAATCTGGATCGCATCCTGCTGGACGTGCACAACTTCATGAAGGTCTTCCCCAAAGAGAAGCTCAAACAGCTGAAGAGTGACGTTCCTCACCGAACTCTGAAGACCCTGTTACACACTCTCTGCAGACTCACCGGCGCCAAGGTACTCAAAACACTTGCACACCTTCAAGAGATCTTCCAAGCTGTTCACGATGGTCTCCTTTTCCTGTCTGAAACTGATCAACTGTTCAACTTCTGTCACAGATATTAGATCACTTGTCCATGATCGAGAACCGCAATGAGTCCGAGCTGGAGGCACATCTGAGGAGGGTAGTCAAACATTCAGCAAACCTCTCCGGACTCAAGTCCGACAAGAGCACAGAGAAGGGAGCCCTCAGATCGGTATGTATGCGCTTATATAGTTCTAGGCTACAGGGGTGCATCCAGTATATCTACAAACGCAGAGAACTTTGTTACCATTTTCTAGAAGTGATGTATTTTGGTGGCGTTTCAATATTCTAAAATGCCATGTATTGTCTTCAATGTAAATAGGATGACAAAGTGATCAAGGCCAAAGTGAGCGACATCCTGTCTGAGATCTTTAAAAAGATTGGCTCCAAGGAGAACACAAAAGAGGTGGGGCTACAGACTTCTGAATGATCTCATAACTGCTGCTGTTAATTGCCTGAGACAGTCAACTGGAACATGTTCTTTCCCTCAGGGTTTGACGGAGCTGTACGAATACAAGCAGAAGTATTCTGACGCGGACCTCGAGCCCTTCCTGAGGAACACCTCGCAGTTCTTTCAGAGCTATGTAGAGCGAGGGCTCCGCATGATCGAGTCCGAGCGAGAAGGCAAAGGCAGAATCCAGACCACCACAGGTGAGACACGACAACCATTGTGAACGGCCACAAATTGTACATCAGTCATACAGATATCGCGACGTTTGTGTGGTTATTGGTTATTTGTGTGTTGTATGTTATATTGTACGTTTATTGTAAGATGGACACATGATGTTAGTTCATTGGGGTGTTGGTTTATCTTTCAGTAATCCCTCAGCACAGCACAGAGTCTTATTTGCCGAGCTCCAGCTCTGTGTCCCTCAGCAGTAATGGAGATGATATGAACGCTGCCGCCTACTACGAAAGACTGAAGATCTTGAGGCAACGGCGTGGCTTGGAGAACTCAACGGTTTGTCTCATACTAGAACTTCAAACTGTTGTTTTCTCATTTCAGCTTAAGATCAGCTACCCAGCTGACAGTTTCTTGCTTGTTTTGCACTAATTTGTCATTTTATTTATTGTACTAAATGTTACTAATGTTACTAAAGTTTAAAATTAAAAGGTGTCTCTTGCTATGAAGAATCTGTAATGGTTTTACATTTGGAGCTAAAGTGGAATTTTGCAGCGGATTCCCTTAATTGAAATTCAAATATGAAGGCTTCGAATTTGAACAATTATTTGTTGTTAATTTTTAAAAAATTAAGAGTTTTTGGAACATCGTTTTTTATTTAAAATTTGCATTTCCCCAATAACAGTAAATGTTATCTTTTTGTTCCTCTGCAGCCAGAGGAGGAGCGTCCTCCTCTCAACTCCCTGAGACCATCGGTGGCGTCCTCCACAGACATGCTCCACAGCAAACTCTCCCAGCTGAAGGAATCCCGCGAGCACTTCCAGCAGGAGCAGTCGCACTCCCGCAGCCCCACTCGCTCCTCCTCCCCCTCCTCCAACCTCGACGACCTCAAAAAGAGGCTGGAGAGGATAAAGAGCAACCGCCAGTAGATCAAAGCTCGACCTTCATGTTACGCAACCCACCAGTTAATTGGTTAACTCCCACATTTCTAAGCTTCCTCAACTAAACTTCATAAACGTTTATCAGGGTAAACGCGTGCATAGGTTACGGTTATGCGCATAGGACGGCGAAAATAACTTGAATCTGTCTACATTGTATGATATTAAGTCATCTAATTTTCTCTGTAGTTAGTATTGTGCACTATTGTTTTTGTACATACAGTGGCTAACCACACCAGGCTTTAAGTCACTTAGGATTTTCAGTGTACAGTTTCTTTGTGCCGAATGCTGTAATGTGTAACTCAAGCTGTTTTCTTTTTTTTAATAGGCATTTTAGAGAACTCTGCGTTTAAAATGTCACTTTCACTCTGTCTTTCAACTTCTATCTGTTTTTGTCATTTTTGCTGTTTTCTGCATTTCTCTGTATCTTTGATGCTTTCCTTACTTTCCGAAGGATTGTTCCCGTTCTTCTAAGGAGCATGGCATGAAGTACTGGATTATTTTATGTAAATAAAGTTTGCGTTACTCAAGGCTGTTAATTCCGTTTTCTTTTAATATTCCCAACATTTTGCACTCTGTAGCAGAACGTTGTTAATTGATGCCTTTGTTTTGTATTATCCAACTGGGATTTAGTGTTGAAGTGTTGCTATCATGTTTCAATGTATCATCTATAGTGAAAATGGCAATAAAGGTTGTTTTTATAATTTAACAAACTATAATGTTGCAGTGTGAGACGTTTCACCTCTTGAGAGAATGAATGACGAAAAATACGGAGTGTGTAGTTTATTGGGCAATGCAGATTTGTTCAGATTCTACACTAACATTTTTCACAGAATTTATGGTAGACTGCTGTAAATGTTATTGATCTTGTCTTTGGGTCACAAATAATTTGCCAGTCTTGGGTCTCTCTTGAGTTTTTCCTCCAGTGCCAGGAACTTTTGAGGCGCTTTCTCCTTGTGACTACAAAACATACAAGTTTATTAAGCGTCTGTAGCAAAATTTCAGTAGTCACACGCAACATTTAATGGGTGCTTAATCACAAGCCATTAACCCAGAATCTCATGCATCTAACTCTAGAGTTACCGACTTACCGACTTTGTCTTAGTTTGAGGATGTTGATTCTGAACAAGGCTTTAGAGCAGTAGGTGAGGTAATCATCTTCCTCTTTGGTCAATGTGAGTTGGTTCTTCTGGTACCACAGCTGCTGTTTCTGCAGCTCCTCAGTCTCCTGAGAAAATAATTGAGATGTTTTAAAACTGATGACCTGATAAAAAACGTGAAATTATTTGTGACAACTGGAAATCAATCTAGTATGATCTTATATGTGGCATATTCTGACAAAGACCTTCCCACTCAAAGATGGCGTCTGATTGGCACATAAAGCGGCCAATCACAGCGGGCAGTGGGTGTGCTGTCAGATGTTGACGCTACTTCTGTTTTGCAAATGAAGTATTGAATTTTTAACGCATGCCTTTTCAAATCTGCTCTGAAGAAGTTTGGCTTTGTTAATAAGCTGCTGTTTAAACTCGGCCAGACAGTCTGTCTTCAGCTGTAGGGCGGACTGGCGTGTGAGGGGTCCTGTGGTTCCCAACCGGGCCAGGAAAGGAGCCAATACGTCCAGCTCCTTCTCTTTCTGCCGCTGGCGCTTTTCTTTAGCGATTCGTTCCTGAGGAACAAGTGGGAAACGTGAGATGTTGAGATGCTGGAGAGCATTGTACAAGTGATTAGATTTAAGCCTGACTTACCATCTCCTCCCTGTTGAGACATGCCGTCTTGTTCCTCGTGGTGTCGTAAATAGATATCTGAAGCTCGGGATTGTCCTCCTCCTGTTCTCTTGCAGACAGAATGGCTTTAACCTAAAACATACATATCAAAGTCAGCACAAATACCTAGACAAACAAGTTTGCCTTTTTCCTGCCAAAATACCTCTTTCTCTGATTCTCTGATTCTGAGGATGACATTTTCCTCGTCTTTCATCAGATCCACGAGCATTTCGTACAATTGCAACGTCTTGTAGGGTTTCGCAGACGGATCCACCTGCAGGCCAAACACAACAAGCCATAAACACAATGACAGCCAATCAGAACATATTTTATAGCTATTTGAATTCCAGATTTCGTTGTCACTGGAGCTTCTAAGTGTGATGGGACAAATTAGCTTTGGTGGTCAGCTAAAACAAACATCAGACCTGAAAACCAGAAACCATCTCCGGAGTAAACGCTTCTGCTTTTTGTGAATCTGCTGCTTCTTTGGGTTTGATGAAGTTCAGCCAGGATGGGATTATTCTATCGTCCTCCAGATGATAGGTCACCTGGATCTTGCTCTCCGACATCATAAAGATCCTTTTAGCCACTTCCTTACTGGCTGTCCTAGAGGGATCTCTGTGAAACATCTCCTCCACCTTCTGTTTGAGAACCCAAACAAAGTTTAATCAACGTATTTTGGTCAACGTACTGTAAGCAAAGGCCACCACATAATACACTAGATGTAGCTTTGGTGTATTGATAGTTAATGTTATACCTCTAAGCAAATATTAATGTAAATATTTAAAGGTGTAAGCCTGTTTTTTGAGGGAACATCACCTGCAGGGGCCGTTGTTTCAGAGCTTCTCCAGACTGAGACACTGTGACACCCTTTTTATAAACAACATGTTGATAATGTAGGAGGTCAGTCCGATCTTCAAAAGTTTCTGTCATTTCAAAGGGCTTCTCGACTCTTCTGGCTAGACCGTCGGTGCGAGTGTGACTGTAAAAGTCCATCTGATGCTCGGTCTCTGGGACCGAGGTGATGTATCTGTGACCTAAACAAAGTGAAACTTTCAATATGTCAGTCCGTTTTATACTTCAAATTCTTAAATTAAAATTTCCTTATTATTTGTAAATAGTTTTCTAAAATAACTGAGTATTGTTTTCCACTGTTTGTTATCACAATGCTTGGGTGTTTTGAGGGGTTGCCGGGGTGTTGCTATGGTATTTGCAGTAGTCTGTAGTCCATTGCTATGTGGTTGCTAGCGTGTCCTGGATGGTTGCTAGGGCATCGTATGACAGTGACCCACAGGCTCAAGTCAAATAAACCCAGCCGAGTGTCTGATATTCTTGATTATTTCTTTATTTGATATGGATTTTATTTGATATTTGAAATGCATGTGTGTCCGATTACATTTGAGAGCATCGTGTCTTCCAGGTCTGAAATATTCAGTTGTTACATTGCTGGCTTTCTTCTGCTCTCTCTCCTCGAGACGGTCGCTTCGATGTTTAAACCACTCCTTAACAGCGCTGGGTTCTGTGCCTTTAGAAAGCCAAACAGTGATATTTTATAAATATTATAAGGTTATATTTATAAAGGTTTTAGATTAAAGGTTCAGATCTAAACTGATGCCCAAAAACGTCATGGCACAGCCTGAACTCAAAACAGAAGCAGTAACATATCAAAATAATCAAAGTTCTTACAATCAACATCACTGTATGTTGTAAGTCTGGTCACCAGACCGTCTTTCAGGAGATAAGGTGCAAATTTTTCCAGCTTGGCTTTCCTGTACTGGATGACCTTCATGCCTCCTGGGTAACGCATTTCCATATCTGTGTAGATAAACAGAAAACTCATTAGGAAAAATAATTGAAAAGCCATGTTGAAAAGTTATGCTTGAGAGAGAGAGCCTTTCACCTTGTGCTGAAATGTCTATTTTAGCCACCCAAGATGGAGGCATCTCAAATACTTTTGACTCTTCTGTTTCTTCCTTCACATGGAGAAAAACAGGTGTTTACTTCTGAGCTAACAGACACAAATTATGGATAAAATTATGGATGACAAATATCAGGATTCTTCTATAATCTACAAAATATTTATTAGGACGGGGTGTTAGTGGGTTCAGTTAGAAATAATACATAATAAAATAATAAAAAAGAACAAACGAATAAAACATTTTGCTGTACTTCCTCCTCATCTTCTGGATCCTGGAGGGTCTGCGGGTCAGGAACGATGGCTAGTGTTTGGCTAGTAGGGCCGCATAACATATACTCCCACTTTGATAGATCACTCAGGTCAAAGGTCATCTCCTAAAAATACAAACAGACTGTGAACTCTCCAGTGCTTGTGATCTGCATTACAAATACAGTGATATCACACAAACCAAGAGTTACCGACCGCACAACCGAACTGGCAATCCTGCATGTTGACCCAGTAGTTCTGATGGTTCCATATGCTCTCTATGCCCAGAAAGTTTTCATTGGTGGTAGAGTAGCTCTTTCCCGTCAGAGGGTCAATGAAGAAGTTCTCGGGGATCTCTCGGTTCCCTGACCGCACTAGAACCCAGCTGTAAACCCTCAGGCCCAGAAGAGGGTCTGGTGGTGGACGTTCCTGCTCCTGTTAAAGAGGAACCGACAACAACGCATTCTTCTTACATTCGCCTCTGAATCAATTCTTTAGAATTTGAACACAAACATGAGAAATGTTCTACCATCTTAAGTTTCTCGTCCTCTTGCTGTTTCCTTAGGGCGGATGCTTTTGCCTCCGCATGTCGTTTCTCCTCCTGACGCTTCTCAAAGACGCTCTGCAGATCTCGTGGTGGTTTAACAGAGTATTTCTTCATTTCCTGCTTCAACTCTTCTGTGTTCTCCTGAGCAGGTCACACAACAGTCTTTATTTTGTAGATAAACTGATCATAACAGAAATACAGACATTTCTATTAGAACTAATGCACAGGTGATAATGACACAGGTTTGTTTTTTAACTATGTGTGTTTTTTGAGCTTACTTGGACTTGAGGCTGCAGTAGGGGACACTCTTGGCATGACTGATCGAGAAGAGACATCTCTTTAGTGGCGTACCCACTGACGCAGTAAGCGTTGTATCCCGCGCCCAGCAGCAGACTGCACAGCAGACAGGAGAAGTCAAAACACGTGCCTCTCTGTGTCTGCAGGACCCAGGTGGGTGATGACAGCTGCTTGGGCTGGATATAAAATATAAACATGTTTTTGAGTCGAAGATGCAAAAACAGCCGCCAAAGGTTACGTTTGAACAAGTTACTTTACAAGGGTAATACAGTATAAAAATCTGATTCTCACTATTTCAAATGGCGGGTCAAGAAGTTCCAAAGAGAGGTAATCAGATACAAAACTGGCACATCCCTCCCAACTGTACAGCTCAGGATAAGGTAGCAAGGTGCTCCGCAGAGTGGTGCTGACAAATTTCTGTTGATACAACAGACTAAATTCATGACAATGTTATGAGTTGCTATAGGAAATACACAGAATGTTACAGACGTCCGTACCTGGACTCCACACTCATTGACCGGACGCAGCAGCAGTGGCTTCCGATCCGGATACAAAAGTGAATACTGCTGGCGAAAGTTTTCAGCCATCGCGAGCATGAGTTTCTCCTGAGGTGAGTTCTCAGTGTATGAAGACAGACGTTTGGAAAGGTCCATTTGAGGTCTTGGCTTTACACTTAAGCAATAAAGACCAATAGGAATAATATATAACATCTGTTAATACTGTATTGCATATTAAATGAGTTTATATTATGGTAATACAATATAATTATTACGGTAATGTAAAAAACATAACAATAATGACTATTAATAAAACCAACTTAATATTAAAATTTAGTTGATTTAATCAATGAATACTCATTATTATTAGGTTGTTTTGTTTGAAACATAACTCCAACATGTTTTGGACAGGTTTTGTGAGATTCAGCCTTATAAGGCTATTGAGTACAATACAGGATGGGATCATAGTGTTGTTAAACAAGAAGAAACGTTCTGGCATTGTTGACTGCTATACATGTTGACCTCTTGTCTTTATGCACTGATGTACTATACATATCTGTTACATTAAAGAGTCGGGGGTGCCTGACATGGCGCATGACCTGATAGACCACCATGTTCTGGCCAAACATCCAGCATGCACCCCATGTTAATGAACTTTAGTAACCTTACATGTGCGTAGAGGGTGTTATCTGTATGTTAGGAAGACTGCCCTCTAGTGTCCGAAGACCTTCCACATCTTCATCCCGAACCCGCTTCTCATCTTCCTCTTCATCGTCTGTCAGAAAGCTTTCCTCCACCTCTGGTAAAACCTCCATCTGCAAACGAAACGTAGGTCATCAAAACAGAGAACATTCATTTGTTTTGCAAAATATTTCATCTTTATTTTCTGTGTTATCAAAATTTAGGCTTTTGCCCGCTTCCGTGCACAGCGCAGTCAACAGGGTAACTATGAACAAAATTAGCACATTAAAAATCCGAATCATCAAAAACATGCATTTGCATTTTAATTGAATTCGTATTTTACATTTAAGTACGCCAGTCATGCATTTTAAGATTTAAGTATTTTGTAAATAAACGAACCTTTTCTCCGAGTCCCTTAATTTTCTACGTCAAAATCAAGCCCCAATTCAGCGTGAAACTTGTTTACACCGCGCAAAGGGGTTTCCATAACAACAGTACTGCGCGATGACGTCTCGTGCAATGACGTTCAAACATCAAAATCAAGTTAAATCGCGTCATCTTAATGAACGAGAGAAGAAACAACAGCAAGAATCCTCTTTTAATCTGGGATAATAATATCATTGGTCCGATAACATCTTCAACAAAGCCCTGATGTGCTGATTATTAACATTGCAACTGTTTGACGTTTGCGAGAATTGTTAAAGAAATCAGCTTCGCAACAGCTTTATGTCAGTCTTTATTTTTCAAGCCACTTTGTTGTATAATCCATAACTATTTTTATTCACTAAATACTTTTTTTCGGTACAGTTGTCTCTAAATTCGTTTACACTTGTGTAATTTAATATTTATTTGTATTATTACTTTTGTCCGTGTAATTGAACGTGTGTACTGGAAGTTTCCTAAGGAAGTTTGTGCTCTTATTATCCTTATGAATGACACTGAGCACAAATTAGTTTCTTGACGCATGTTTACACTTGCACTTTATTTCGCCTACGATCACTCATATTTATCCCTATAATTTAATTATAAATGACAGTAGGGAGAGCGCACATGAAGATTAACCTCATACTGTAAACACTGACCGCCCCTTTACGATGCCTCATTGGAGGAACGCATTAACAGATGAGCAGCGGTACTGAAGAGTCACAGAACCGAACAGGGACGGCAGACACTATGGACCATTCTCGTTATTTTAGATGCATTGCTTTTCTTTCGCTTGCACTTCACCAGACCTCTGGTTTCTGCTTATTTGACGTTATCTTTCCATCGGCACCCAAACTTCGCGTAACACCTAACAGTACTCCACCTCTTATTATTGGTAAGCGATCTTACATTTATAGCTAGGCTTTATAAATGGAAAACATTGTTCGACTTAAATCGTTCAATAAGTTTTTGTAAGTGTGTTACAAGGTCCACGTTTGATTACAAAATGTAACTGATAACAAAAAACAAAATTGTGCATTTTTGACCGGAGTACCTGGAAAATTGGGTAATCGCCTGGAGGCCAAATTTGACAAGCCTGCGCTGGTGCACTGGTTGTGTTACAAGAAGACTGAGCACTGGTTTCCCATCTTGTTTCAATCATTCAATATGTTAACAGCCCTGTTTTGATGCTTGGAATGTAGTAGACCGCTTGTTTTTCTTGATGTGTAAGCATATTCTCAGCGCTAGCTTTTCTAGAAATTAACCTATGGTTTATTGACTGGTGTTTCCTAATCAGCCTCAGCTGAGCTTACACAGTTTTGTTTCTTTTTTGTGGCTGCCCTTCTATTTCAGGTCATTGACCTGTGTTTTTGGAGAGTTCTTAAACTCAGATGATGAATGTATTCAGTGTTTAATTGCTGCTGCTTTTAAATTAAACTGTGTCATACACAAATGAGGCTTATTAGAAGCTCTGTTTTGAAATTGTTTGAACTGATGTCATTTTTACATTTGCTGTGTCTTTTATCGTAGAATTGTGTACAACAGGACAACTCGCAAAGCATCTAATGCACCAGCTGTGGAGGTCAGGGTACCTGGACTTGGACAGACCCATCCCATTGAGTTTCTTGATTTAAATAAGCTAGCAGGTGGGCATAACATCTTTGAACTGTATTTACACTATTAACTTTACACCTTAAAATATCTTGTTTCTGATACTCCATATGATTGGAGAATCACTCCAGGTAGGTTAAACACTTTATGTAAACATCATTTTCCCATAACATGAAAAAACAAATGAAATTTCACCATTTTTGGTCAATCATGGAAAAGCCCCAGCATATGCCCATAACACCTTAGCAACCACATAGAAATGCCCAAGCAACCAGAGCCCCCTAGCAACTGTAAGGCAATGCCCTAGCAACCACCCAGAATGCCCTAGCAACTACACAGCAATGCCCTAGAAATCACCCAGAAAACCCAAGGAACCACATAGCAGTGTGCTAAAAAACACTTAAAAAAACATAAAAGCTGCATAGGAACACCCTGGCAACAACCCATAATAAGCTTTGTTGCAAACAATTTTCACCACTGGTATTTTTTATGCAGAAATTAAAATAAAATTGCTTTATTTCTGTGTCTCACTCGCTGACTTTATGCAACATTTATTTATATGTGGTAGATGAACAGGAGGAGTATTTTTCATGTTTGAAAAAATTTGGTGGAGGAGATGCGTGACGAGTACAAGCAGCCGGTCTACCTTCTGGGCCATAGAATGGGCAACAACTACATCCTGTACTTCCTCAACCAGCAGACCTAGGACTGGAAGGACCACTACATATAGGGCCTTCATCTCTCTTTGAGCGCCATGGGGTGGCGCTGTAAAGCCTCTCAGGGTCTTAGAATCAGGTGGGTCTGGACAAAGCATCAAAAAAAAGTACTATATGATTTAAAGTACTATATGATTTTCTATATGATTTAAAGATTTAAAGTACTATATGATTTACAAGCTGTGCATGTAACCGAGTTCAATGGAATGACTCATCTGGAGATGGTCTTTAATCACAAGGTCCTTACAGCGATCCAGAGAATTCTGCAGGGAAAGTCCACAGACGGGAATGCCAGTACTGGACAGACACTTTAAAAATCCTTGGCAGATTTTGTGTGTGTGTATGTGTGTGTGTGTATGTGGTTTTCCTGATTGTTTCGGTTAATATTCGTGTAATTTTATTCAGTGTTGTAGTTTTGTATCATACACAATTTAGCCAATGTATTGATTCTGTACAATAACAATTATGGACATTAGTATTTAATGTGTAAAATGTTCTGTATATGCATAACATAGCACGACTTGTCTAATAGTAATATTATAACCATATTTCCATTATAAATAGGGAAGAATTTGAGGTTACAGTTTAGTATACAATTTAGTAAAAGTGATGACAATAAAAAAGAATGTTTATCCCTAATAGTGGTGCACAAAATCTGCCTATGTACTGAATATACTGGTTTTGAACTGTGACCTTTTAAACCAGTTAAGTGTGAAGAGTTCAAAGTGTGATACATGAGCAGTACATGGGCTCACACACATGTTACATTAGTGTCTGAGTGCACACAGAAACAGAGTAAGAAACCCATCTTGCTTTCTGTTGCAATTGATCTTTATAAATATAGATGTTTGGCCAGTAAGTCTTTTAATAAGTAACTTCCCTACAAAACGTTTTTATCTTTGAACATCATTCTCACACTGAGTGAAACAGAGCAGAAATCCTCATTACCAAGCAAAAAAACTTCAAACCAAGCAGAACAAACATGTACAAAAAACATTTTGAATGAACTCACGAAGTTAAGAAAATGCCCACAGTGTGCAAAGCTATATAATAATATAGATTTATATGATAAAAATATTTATATTTTTTTATAGATTATACATTTATATAATATTGATTTATGCATTTTTTGTTGTCATAATTTACTACTATTATTCTAAAATGTGATGGTTAGTAATAACAAAGCATGGATATGTGTATATAAACGTTTGACTGCGAGTGTATGTTATCTATATAAAAATATATAATTTTTATTGTATTACTCTGTTCAACTGAGTCTAAATTGCTTTTTAATTACAGCCACTCCGCTATTCCGGCGTTATCAAACTGCATCTCGCAGCTCCGCCCACCAACTCGATGACTTCTGGCATTGTTTAACGAGTCTGGCCGCTTTAAAAACACCTATTGCTTGACCACCGCATTGTCTGTGTTCATCTCGCTGTCACTCGCCCAGACGCTTCTCAGATCATTCCTGAACTTCACGATGGACGGACAGAAAATGCATCCCTGACCCCGTGAGACGGCAGAAGTGTGAGCCATTGAAAGAAATGGTTTCCTGTCATCGCTTGTTCGCCTCGCTCCAGCTGTGCCTGTTGTTATCGTTCACCTACGGCAGAAGTTTAGGCAAATGCTCGCCTGGGAAAGTGTGCTCGGATCGACCGCCTGTGGTTCTTAGTGAGTTCATTTTATTTCAGCAGATCCTCTGTGTTGTAATTTCCTTTCGTTTATTTGGTCTTTACACAAGTCACAGCCGTTTACTTGTTTTTCAGGATGTGCTGCGTGTGTCTCAATGTAGGTTAGGTTTTGAGACAAACACAGCCGCTGTTACAGGCTGTACTGTAGTTTGATTACATCAGATGCATTTTATTATATATTATATCGCGTATAAACGCGTCTATAGCCAAATCTGATCGGTTTTTATCGTAATGGTCTGTTGTCAATTATTTTATAACACAATTTGATGCGTGTGATCAGACAGCCGTCACAATGTATTTATTCAATAAGACAAATCGAAAGAAGCAAAACACGTAGGTATGAAATGTATCAAATGTTAGCAATGCATCGCATGAAGGCCGATCTGTCAAATTTTATGCCATATTCGCGTGAGTCAGTTTGTTTTCTTTGTGGTTTCTCATATGACGCGGTCATATGACATGATAAAAAAAACAGTGACTATTATTTTTGTCGCCGTTTGCGCAACCAACAAACTCGGTTGTTGTGAGACCACCGCATGACTTCCGTGGTGATAAAATCGCAAAATCTATAATTCTAAACGATATTATTTTATCTGCATCCGTATGTCAGCTGGAGTCCTCGAAATAATTCCTGTACAAAACATACCGGGTGGGACCATAGTACCGTTGGTATGGAAATAAATGGCATACATGGAAATAAATTGGTTTACCTACATGGTAAACCAATATAATAATATTTTCATATAAAATATATGGCTAAACACTACAGCGTCACTCACCAATACACCTCACACACATATCTTAAATAGATTGTTTCAACAAAAAGTGTATGGCAATATCTTAAGTACACTGCATAGTGTTTGACGAGCCAATATTTGCATGTCAAATGATAGCAGGAACAAAAGACATTTTTTGCCATTAAATCCCCATTTTTGGTATGTTTTAAAAAACGTTTAAAACTGGTATGCGTTTCTATGAAATGTACAGAAAAATAGCTGTGCCGGCTGATGACAAAAACCAGCAGACTTAACAGATCACTGTATTTAGTGATATTGGGTGTTAAAACGCTTCAAACCAGAATAAACTGTCAGAGATTAGTGATGATTGGGCTGTTTAATCATTAGGTGGCCAGTTATCTGTTAAGTTGTGATGGTGTCAGATCTTTCTAGTCAAAGATTCTTTAATCCTATCTGGCTGTTTGTGAAGATCTTAAGTGCATTGAGCTTTCTGTGAAATGTCATTGATAATTGATTAATTACCCTTGTGTTATTCATTGTTGTTATTTATGACTTTCTAGGAGGTGCTGTTGTTTAATAAGCAGTGATTGTACTTTTGTTTTGTAGTTCCAGGAGACCTTGGGAATCAGCTGGAAGCAAAGCTGGACAAGCCCAGTGTGGTGCACTACATCTGCTATAAGAAGACAGACGACTACTTCACATTATGGCTGAACCTGGAGCTGCTGGTGCCGGTAGCCATCGACTGCTGGATAGACAACATGAGGTATACAGCGATTGATAGCATGAGGGTGAAGTTGGTAGTCATGTGATCTGCGCCTGAAGTTTTAGATCTGTGCTTTTTAATACCAATTTTACCAACTAATGAAAAAAATAACCAACAATACCAACTTTTTAATAAAATGCATACTTTTTTAAAAATAACAGGAATTGAGTTTTTTTTAGGATAGATGGGGTACTAGCTGGTTGTCACACTTTTTACTCCAGTGTATATTATTACATGTATATTTACTCGTTAATGACACACATATATTAAAGTCTGTTTTTTTTTCACGCTGTTGAACATGTCCACCATTATTGTACAAGCAATAAATAAATACACACACAGTGACCTTTTGTGACTACATGACCCAGTAGCAGCCATTAGAGGGGCTTTACAAAATATTAAAAACAAATCAATTTATGAAACCGCAAAAACAGAATGACCATCTATAAAACGAATGAGCATGTTTGATGTTCACCAGGTTACTGTACAATCGGACCACTCACCTGACTGAAGCCCCTCTGGGGGTGGACGTCAGAGTTCCTGGGTTTGGCGAGACGTTCAGTTTAGAATATCTGGACCCCAGCAAACGAAGTGTGGGTGAGTGGCGTCTTTTCTTAGTGTGTCAATGTGTTATTCTGTACTCCCATTGCATGACGAGTGTCTTGTTTCTTTCAGGTATGTACTTCTTTACTATAGTGCAGTCACTGGTGGAGTGGGGGTATACGAGAGACGATGATGTACGCGGGGCCCCGTATGACTGGCGTAAAGCCCCGAGTAAGTCATTGTATTGACTTTAATTAATGACAGTTTTATTGCAGATAATATCAGATTAATGTGGCTTTAATCTGATTAAATTAGGATTGAAGTTTCTCCTTGTCTGTACTTGTAGACGAGAACAAGGAGTATTTCTTGCGACTGCAGCAGATGATTGAGGAGATGGCTAACAAGGCTGGAGGTCCTGTGGTTCTGATCGCACACAGCATGGGGAACATGTACACCCTGTATTTCCTTAATCACCAGCCTCAGGCTTGGAAGGACCGATACATCAAGGCTTTTGTGTCTCTTGGGCCACCGTGGGCTGGAGTAGGCAAAACTCTGAGAGTTATGGCGACAGGTAAGGGTCAAAATACATTTTTGTGGACTGAAATGAAATAAAGGGTCTCGAAGTTGTGGTGCTGGATGCTGATTGGTCGATTTGGTCACTGGTTTGATCATCTGAACATTGTGGTCCCATCCCAGGTGATAACAACCGCATTCCCGTCATCAGTCCCCTGAAGATCCGAACCCAACAGCGAACTGCTGTCTCCACCGTCTGGCTCTTCCCCTACGCCCACACCTGGCCCTCAGACATGGTCCTGGTGTCCACCCCCAACACCACCTACACCGTCAAAGACTATCAGCGCTTCTTTAAAGACATTGACTATGAAGATGGCTGGGCCATGAGGCAGGACACGGAACCGCTAGTCAACGCGCTGGAGCCTCCGGGAGTTCCTGTCCACTGCCTGTATGGTACGGGCATCCCTACAGCTCAGGGCTACAATTACACCAATTTTCCAGATGGGGAGCCCACAGTCATCAACGGAGAAGGTGACGGGACGGTCAACCTGCTGAGCGCGATACAGTGTAAACGTTGGATCGGTCAACAGAAGCAGCCCGTCCACATGCTGGAGCTGCCTGGGAATGAACACGTTGATATGCTGTTGAACATGACCACTGTTTCATACATCAAGTCAGTGCTCTTCTCACCTTGATGATATTTAGCCTTCACATTTCTTCCCTTAACTCTGAACTGGTGGTTCTGCTTTGCCAAAAAGACAGGTGGCGGTTCTGCTTTTCTAGGTGGATGTGAAATTTTCGATTTATGGTAATTGGTTTTCAGAGTTCCCCCATTGTGGAATTCAGGAGGTCAGGATCAAGTTGCTGTTTACTTTTGGGTACAATCAACATTTTATATACATTTAAAGTTATATAGATTTTAAAGCACATATTAAAGAAGCAATTCCCTGTTGTTTAAGAAAAATAGTATTGGCCTGACATTAATCTGACTAAGTATTTTAAAGTCCTATTTTTAATCTTAGGTTTTGCAATGACCATAAATTCTTAAAATTTACAAATTTTAATTGTATCTATTGTTTATAAATGCAGTTTTCCAAAGATGTTTATATCTGAATTGTACTGACACTGCGGTAGTTTGTCCTACTAACAAGCAATTGGCTGTTTCTCAGACCATTTATGTCCAGTATTGATTTATGTTTGTATCTTGGGCTCTTGAATGTATAATGTGCAACACTGCTGGTCATCTCATTATTGCTCAGTGTCAGCATAACCTCTGTGACCACAGTTACGTGCGGCTTTTATTTTTATTAACGCCTACTGACCCCTCTAAAAACAGGGTGATGCAATTTTTGTCTTATTGAAAATAGATTAATAACAATTTACTGTAAAGCTCCACTTGTTAACATTTGTGAACGCATCAAGTGTCATGAGCTAACAATTTTTACGGCATTTCTTCATCTGGGTTACTGTTAATTTATGAATGTACTGTTATACATTATATTCATTTATAATGCATTGACTGATGTTAATTTTTTACAATGTGAAATGTATTAGGATATGCAGAAATTGCCATTAACCAAGAATAATAAATGCTGTATTTGGTCCATGTTTAATTTCATGTTGTTCAATTAACTCGCTGTATGAGCCAGTTTTATGCAACACTAACGAATCATGAAATGTGGAACTAGGTCTTTGTAATTCAGGATGTGGTAATACACATGTCGTTATTTTCACAGGTACAAGCACATGCTCTGAATTCACCTCATTGCAATTCTGTACAATAAATATGGCTTTACCAAACACGTGGAACTTAAGAGAACAAATAAGATCTTTATTTTATTGCAAAAAAATTATTACATTCTGTATAAATATATCAAAGGTTTTTTAAAAAATGTAAAAGCAAAGCGACTGTCAAACATTCAGGTCATTTCGAAAGATTGTCGGTTTCACTGGAGCGGAAACAGAAAGACTTTATTTCCTGATTTACAGCGGAGTTCCCTGCAGTGCAGCTGGATGTGAAATGAACCGTCTTCGTGATTATCGACGAGACCCTGTCAGGAGCACAGCGCAGGTTACTACAGTTCAGACGGCAACACCGTGACCTTTGCTTTCAATCAATACTGTCTCGTCCTTGTTTAATCTGTGATGCAAATCGGAGCTTGAATTGATACCTGCAATTCTGATAAACATGCCCTCTTCAGTCTTTCTGTGTGATCACCCACACACCAGGCAAGACTTACATGGAAGGACGGTTCCTATACAGAGAGAGAAGGGTGTGTTTTGGTAGCCATGTTTACACTATTGTCCGATTAGGGTCTTTATTCTTAAAAGCAATTGTAGAGGATTTATATCTATTGAATCTTTATTCACAAATACAATTCATTTTGCAATTCAAAATATTAACCTTATAAAAGGTGCTGAGGCTGAATTCGTTCATAGTTTGATCCACTATTTTAATAAGCTCAAGCAACTGTGTTTTCCCTGTGAAGATTTCCATACCAAGAAAGGTCCTATATGACATGGCAAGAAAACAACACATGGTCAGTGTCTATGATTTAAAATATGAAGAAACAAAGAAAGGAAAGTAACAGCTAAAGCAATGAAATACCTCGTCTTTTCAGCATTACAATACACCCTGAGTTTATCGGCCAAGCAGAAAAACCTGGGGAAAGAATCTTCATCAGACACACAGGAAATTACATTGGCATAATAACAAATAGATCTTAATAGGGCAACAGACTTGGGAAACTGTGTCAGGCCGGTCCGAATGGACTGGACGAATGGCTGGATCCAGTGATGTCGTAACACCGCTGTCTTTGAGACACTGACGTGAAACTCTTCATTTGGGGTCAAATGAATGCCATGAGCACCGGCAGCCGCTATCATCTCATTGAGCAGCTCCAGAAACTCGTCTTCTGGGTCATCTAAAGAGAGATCAAAGGTCAATCAGAAAATAACACAATGTCTTTAGGCAAATATAGTCAGAAAACATGCTTACATGGAAAATACACGTATGTAGCCCAGTTGCCCCGCTCGTGTTGGAAGGACCGCAGTCTTCCTCCATGCTCTTCGCTGTTATCAGTCCACCGTTCCTCTAATTCTCCGAACATCCCTCTCACTGTCTCAGGCAGAGGCAGACGAGGCGTCCGCTCGACTTTACTTTTACGAGATCCATCATGCTCACTAGTGTTATTCCTGCAAAAGAGGTTCTTGGAGTACTGGAATAACAGAACAACGTCCGTTTTCAGCGGTACACATTTAATCAAACGCACCAAACCTGGTCTCAGTGTCGGGCTTCGCTTTTTTCAGTGGAGGCGAGGCATCTGTGGATAAATGCGCCGGTTCCTCGTCAGAGCTGCTACTGCTGTAATTGACGATCATGTTAAAATAGAAAAATCCTAAAAATGGCATCAGAAAAAAAACTATTACCACAAAAACACCCTCTCAGCGATAAAACTAAGTTGAAAACAAAAGATGCTTATTTTTTAATTTATTTATTTGTATTGTCTATTTGTTTAATATCATAGTGTGCTCACCAGCTGTGTTTGTAATTCCTTTTAAAACCGATACAAAAAACAACAACAAAAACGGCGCTTCTTCATTACAGCGCCCGGTACAACAAACATTCAGTCAAATGGTTCCAGTTGCTTTGCGTTCCGCCTCAGTAAAATAATACAGCAACACTCAACGTACTATGACTAATTCTAATAAGTGCAAGAACCAAACATTGCATTGTACCAACAGCTGTAAAAACGAACATACCTATTTTATTTATTTTTATAGAAGCCTCATGTTGGCTATTATCCCTTTTTACTTTAACAAATCCCCCCCCAAATCTTTTGTCATTAAAACACGCATCCCCTCCCATAAACAGCAATAGTCACATTTTAAGGCGTAACTGTACAAAACTCAAAGTTTGGTGTTTGAAAAGGCAACTTTCAAATGCATTTCTGAATCAAACAAATGAAGTTCCGGTATGTTCTGTGTGGATGCCAGTTATGTTATACAGGTTCCCGTGCGGCTGTCGGGGGTTTCGGTGGTAAGCGATCACAGTCAGAAACAAAACACATTATGTGCCGGGCTCACCCCATATACTTGCTCCCCTAAATGCAGTGCAAACGCCGAAAATACGTGTAATTGCGGTTTTAACGGACCAGTCGGGGTGATCCGGGGAGTCGGCGGTGTTTTTCATGTGTTTTGTAGGCACGGAGCAGGGGGTGCGGCCTAACAGAGACCGCTGATCGGAGGAGGAATTACGGCCTTTTCGTACGACCACAAGCAGATTTTATGCCCGAGAATAAACATGCACGCTATCCGCTTCTGAAGGAGGTAAATACATATCTTATCTCAATTTGGGGGACGCGTCTGTGGGCGCGCGTCAGGAGCAAAGTGTTTCAAAGCTAAAGTTAGCCTGTTAGCTAGCTTGCAAATATGCGTTAGCCATTTTGCAAATCTGTGTATTTCCAGGTGGTTTGAAAACCTGCCTGTTTTAATTGCTTTTTTGGGACCTTTGTTGACATACATATTCGATTTGGTGCTGGCTCGTGTTTAAAATCTGGCGCCGACATTTATGCACCGTGGTGACTAATAAATGTGTATAAATTCTGTGTAAACAAACGCGGATCGATTATTCGATTAATATTCATAAGGCACCTTAATGTGTAAATCCTCGTTATGTGTTCTAATCTTGTGTTAAACCATGTATGCTTTGGGATAGTTGTGCACACGTATGTGATTAATGTAAAGATGGAGACAATATGACCCAAAAGCCTTGTGAAATACCTGCTTTAGGTATTATATGCGCTCTCTGTGCAGTCCATTAAGTTTTGACATTAGGGCTGGATCGTTTGCCATGATCCGATTTGGATACAGCTGTTGAAGCAGTCAGATCCTTTTATCTGTTTTAGTAGTGGGTCACTTTTAATCTGTCAGATTAAAGGCATTAGTTAATGAGCGTTCCTATGCATAATATGTCGGGCCTTATAGATCACAATTGGGTTGTATGATGCCTTCTTATTGTTATTAAGTTTATTATTAGTTTGATTAATGCTCAACTACAGTGACAGTGTGTGCTCATTGTGGGTTGGTATGATTTGGAGTGCATTGGTTCTGAGGGAGATTAGAGTATCGTGCATAAAGGAGTGTTCACACAGAGTGCTTAAAATGTTTGGTGCATATTGCTATTTTTTATCATGTCTCACTTGTTTCTTCATGTGTTTTTTTATTGCAGGGTTCTATCAGAAGATGATAAAGAAGGTTGAACTTTTTCACTGAGTCAAACTACATTGTCCACCTCAAAAGAACGTTTGGTGGATGCTCATGTCTGTGACGGTTTGCCGTTCGCTCTAGATCCAGAAAGTATTCCTGAATGAACAATCGGATCTTTTCTTTTCGTTTGTGGTCTTCACAAGAGCTGTCAAAATAAGTTCCTCTCTGCCCTCCCACCTCTCCCATCGCGGGCAGTCCAATAATCCATTCCCCCTGGATTCGCACAGCAAAAGGTCCAACTACGGCGCAAAGCTGAACCCGTACAGCAGAGCGCGAATGACGGAGGCGTGGCAGCAGCACCCTGTTGCCCCGCCTCCAGTGGTGCACACCATACCTCCAGGGGCGGAGTCTCTGGGTTGCACCGTCTATGGTATTGTCCTCCAGCCGGACACAGGGCTTCAGCAACAACAACAACAACAACAACAACAGCAACAACAACAACAGCAGCAGCATCACAGTCAGCAACACAACCAGCAGCAGCATCCAGCACAGGCGCAGCAGCCGTCCCTGCACGTCGCCAATGAAGGCGGGCACAAGTGTGGAGCATGCGGCCATGACATCTCCCATCTGGCTAATCCGCATGAGCACCAGTGCATGGTGAACCAGGACCGGTCTTTTCAGTGTACGCAGTGTCTGAAGATCTTCCACCAAGCCACAGACCTGTTGGAACACCAGTGCGTGCAGGTGGAGCAGAAGCCCTTCGTGTGTGGAGTGTGCAAGATGGGATTCTCCCTGCTCACATCTCTGGCCCAGCACCACAATGCCCATAACAGCAGTAACCCTATGAAGTGCTCCATATGTGAGAAAACCTACCGGCCAGGTTCCTCTGGGAATGCCACGCCCACTTCATCGACTGGCAACGCGGGGCAGCCATCGAATGATGAAGCGTCATCCAGTGGTAGTGCTGCTGTTGGGACGTCTGGCCAGCCGACATTTGAGCCCTCCCAACCTGACAGGCCCTACAAGTGTTCCGTGTGTACCAAGGGCTTCCGTCACTTGTCCGAGCTGACCCGCCACGAGCGCGTCCACACTGGCGAGAGGCCGTTCAAATGCGAAACGTGTGACAAAAGCTTCAGCCAGTCCTCTCACCTAGCCCACCACCAGCGCACGCACAGCTCGGAACGGCCGTTCAAGTGCGCGGTATGCGAGAAGAGCTTCAAACACCGCTCTCACCTGGTTCGTCACATGTACGCCCACTCGGGCGAGCACCTGTTCAAGTGCAACCTGTGCGAGTTGCATTTCAAAGAGTCTTCCGAGCTTCTGCACCACCAGTGTCAACCGCAGGGCGCTCGGCCGTTTCGATGCGCCACGTGCGGGAAAGGCTTCAAGCGTCCGTCGGACCTGAGGCAGCACGAGCGTACGCACTCTGAAGAACGCCCGTTTCATTGTGAAGACTGCCAGATGAGCTTTAAGCAGCAGTACGCCCTGGTGCGCCACAGACGCACGCACAAGGCCTCTGCCGACCGCCCCTTCAAATGCAACCTGTGTGACAAGGGCTTCCTGCAGCCGTCCCACCTGTTGTACCACCAGCACGTTCACGGCATGGACAACCTCTTCAAGTGCGCCTCCTGCGGCAAGGGCTTCAGCCAATCCGGGGAGCTTCTGCGTCACAAATGTGGTGAGTCCTCATCGACACCCACAAACCCAGACAAGCCCTACAAGTGTGACGTGTGCGGAAAGGCGTACAAAAAGGCGACCACGCTACAGCGCCATCAAAATTCCCACTGCACCGAGAAGCCTCTCAAATGCTCCCTGTGTGACCGTCGCTTCCTGTCCTCCTCAGAGTTCGTCCAGCACCGATGTGACCCGTCGCGAGAGAAACCGCTGAAGTGTCCCGACTGCGAGAAGCGCTTCAAGTACTCCTCGGAGATGCAGCGGCACCGACGCGTCCACACCGGCGAGAAGCCTTACAAGTGCACCAGCTGCGACAAGGGCTTCAAGCAGAGGGAACACCTGGCTAAGCATCAGAGCGTGCATGCCAGAGATGCCCAGTTTAAGTGTGTGTGGTGTGGGGAACGTTTTGCTGATCTGGGGGCTCTGCAGGAGCATACGGTTCAGCACACAGCTGAAGGTGGGGGCTACCCTGTGTCTTCTCTCATTCAATAATCTGTGTCCCCGGCACCCTCAGTTTAGCAAACTCTTTGCCCCGTCAAAATTCGTACTCTAAATTCCCAAAGTCCTAATAACCTTATTTTATGAAATCCATACCTGTGTCCAGTAAGCAGTTATACCCCTTGTTTATTTCCAGGAGGCATTTTTTAGTCAAATTTTAATTGCATTTGATTTGCTGTGGTCATTAGAGGCATTAAATGCAGTACCCCAACTGAACAGGCCAAATGTTAAAGATCAATTGCGTGTTGTTGGTTTATATTTAAATCTGGCTTGGAAAACAAGTAGATAACTTGTTTGTAAATACAAATAGAAGTGGTTCTCCAGTTTGCTGAGATCTGGGACTTGTAAGTGGTTTCATGGCTCATAACTAATTTATTTAACACATACAGTTTGATCTTTCAGTGCCACCCTGTCTATTCTATAGAGACTTGAATTGGCCAATTGAAATAGCCTGCTATACTTTATCTTGTTTACGTTTATAGTACCTAATACAGTTGTGCCTCTTGTGTTTACTCATACGTATGTAACAACTATGAATAAGGAACTGTAATCTGATCAGTAGCCTTGTTCCAGTATGAGTAAAAAACGTCAGCAACATTACAGTGTCAAAACCTATTGTACATATAATCGGATAACCACTGGCAGTCTACTGCATTTAATTCGCCCCACAGCTAACAGTAGATGACACGTATGACAAAACCTAAAAGGGGGACAATATTGTGCTGTTATGAACTTTTGAGACTATATGTGAACGTTTCCATCGTCATGGCAACTAAAGGTATGTACCAAAAACCATCAACGTACTGTACCAGCCCATAAACAGGACAGATTGTCAACCAGCAGAAGTATAACGACCTCATATGATCTGACCTACAATTCTCAGAGAGTATACATAAATATATAGAATCTATATAGAAATGTAAACTTCACTCTTGTATACGAACTTAATTCATATTAGCGGGAGAATCAGTACAGCTGTCCTGAAAATGGCCTAAAAACTTAAAAGGCTTCATGTATTACTGTATGTACATAGTTAGTATGTATGCAACCGTTCTGTTATTAAAAACTGCATTGTCTTTCTTAAACTGCGTTACAGTTTTATAAGTAGCTTCTCATTGTGTGTCGTTCTCATTTACACGTACTGTTCCTTTCGTTTCCAGTTTGCCTTTTCTAAATGATTTCAGTCTCTTTATAGATGCAGTTTGGGTTGTGATTGGAGTGTTCAAGGTTGTGTGAAAGTTGAGTCTGTTTTTATAAAAGTTAAAGCCCCTTGTGTTTTTTTTGTCAGTCTGTCCCTAATATCATCTGTTATGGATCTCATGTTTTGTCATTTTTCTTCCACTGTATAGATTTATCCATTTGTTGATCTCAAGCCTGCCAATACCACGTCTTGCCAGCGGTCATTTGCCTTCCGCAATATTATCGCCAAGGTTATTTTTTAATATAAGACATAAGATCAAATTCACAATGGATTCTGGTTTCCCCAGGATCCAAGAAGAGTAAAGTATTTGTTTTGGTCTGTTATGGCTTAGAATTAAGTGCACAGAATTTTTTCTTAATGTCTTTGTTTGGAAAATCTATGGAAAACACACAATGCATTTTCCAGAAATTTAGTACAGTCATACTGTACGTCTGATTTAAAGGGTAAATAGTACTTCTTGATACAAAGAAACCTTAAGAGATAGCCACCTTTGATAGTGATTCAAAACATCTTCATTTGAATAGAACAAACTGTGATTTTCCTCGTTTTTGTACCTGTTTTAATTCCATAAAGTGCCCATTATAATTCCCCATCATCTAGCATGAGGCAACTGTCATTTGTGCAGTATTATAAATGTCCTCAGGAGGAACATATCCATCTTGAAGTTTCTGTAACCAAGTACTGCATGGTGGAGTTAGAGGTCACAGTAGCAGTTTAGCCTTAAACAGTAACAAGGTTCCCTACACCCCCATTACCTCCAATTTACCCCCACATCCCCTCATAGTATCTATCCATTGTTTTAAAATACCAAGGGGCATTAAGAATCAAAAAGAAGTTGGGATTTGAAAAAGTATGTTGTGTTTTATAAGTTTTCACATTTGTATATTAATTTTTTTATTAATATTGTTTTAAATCTCTATATAAATATCTATGTTCCTGGCAGAAGTTTCAGGACCACAGGGGAAGGTTATAGGTCACTGAACTGGACCTTTGTCATTTGTTTGGGAGTAATTGGCCTTCCTCTGTGGTTCTGAGACCTCCCCACCCCGTGCATGCCTGCTGTGTTAGTTCCTGTAACCTGTTCCAAGTATTTGCGCTTTTGTGCGCACATACTTCTTAGCTTTTTACGAACTGTAGATTGTGGAAAACTTCATGTGGCGGTTGATGTGACATTCATGATAAAATATCTGTATGTAGCATTTAATATACACAGCACTAACTAATAAACCTTTTCATTAATAACGTCTTGGTATGAGTCATTTATACATATCTATTTTGTTGTATTGTTACATTGGTGGTTTTGCGAAGCTCTGATGTTCTATGATGGAAATTAGCAAAAGTGATACACTGATAGTGTGGGCATTTAACGTTGCTACAAAGATGTGATTTATTTGCCATTGAGATTATTTAGGACACAAGCTTCTTGTTGGCAAGGCCCACGTGATTGCTTGTGTGTGGTTGTTCCTTATTTACATGTTGGTCCAACTCCATGAGTCACACAAAGCTTGTCCCAAATTTTAGTATTTTAATTAGACCATTGAAAACCTTAATGAGAGAAGGAATCTGGAATTCTTTTAAGATTCCCAGTAAGAACAATTCTCACCCCTCTGCTCTTCCCATCTTGCATTTCCATTCTCCAATGCTTCTTTCCAACTAGCTGTGGGAGTTTGTAATTTTCATATACTGCTGAACATGTGGTATTTGAAAATTGGCCAATTGGCCCCTTAACTTCCTGTTCAGGGCCTCTGCTTTGCTTCGCTCCTGTCAGGAAAGTAAATCCATGTTAAGACGGGCAGTGGAGTTTTACTTTGGCATATTTTGGACCCGTGTTCTTGATAAAAATAGATACTAAACCAAAAAGAGAGACTACTAATAATTTAGTAATTTTACAGGAGTATTGTCAATTTGTAAAGTAGTTCTGTGTATGTATTTGCATACTTGTTGTCATGTTAGTTATCTTGTTGTACATACTGTAAAATTCTGAAAAGCAGAACTAAACCTGGTGGTTTTGTGGTGATCTGTGATGTCTGAAGCTTCTGAAAGATACCTTAATACAACTCCATCCACAGTCAAAACCAACAGTGCTCATGGGAGTTTGTATTTGTGAGAATTTGGACAAATCTGCTAGTGACCATGGTAACGTAAGGTTACATCTTACGCCTTTTTAAATGTGGTTTTCAACAAGATATGACACTACCGAGCACTGACATGGTTGGTGTTGCAAGGTCAGAAACTTCCTTTCCTAACGTTGTGGTGCGTGGCCTGCAAATACTTCTGAATAGAATATCTTTGAGCAGATATCTTTAGCTTTTCATAGGTGCAAAACGCACGATGGTCAGTTGAGCATCCCACCTTGTTAGAGTACAAAGCCTGCAAAGTCATGCCAGTAAACAGTCTGAGCTTAAGATGTTTGTGGTTTTGCTCATCTAGTTGCCTAAAGAGGGTAGAATACATTCCTGCTGCGTTGTCAGGAATTGTTGTCTCTGAAGTATGTACTCTAGTCTAAAATAACTGACAATGCATAAGAATTGAAGTATTGCATAAATGCAGTGCATTAACAATTTTTAGGTATATAACAATATTTCGCAAATGTGCATGTATACTTTAAATGTGATGAAAGAAACTGTAAGAAAATATTAATAACCATGACGCAAAAGACATAAAACAATTATGAATTCTTATGTAGAATTACAATAGATCATCTTATGTTTAAAAAATTAAAGAAAATGAATACAATTTATTGTTTGCTGTGGACTGAAGTTCAACAGGATGTCTTTGATCTCTCGTTTTACTGTCCTCTGTCTCTTCTGTCAAGGTTGCAGGTACATGTTGCCATGGATTCGAGTTTGTGTTTTGCAAATTATAGTATTATAATAAAGTAATCAAATTGTTGTAAAACTGTATGTCTTTTAAATGCTTGTGCACATAAACAACTTTATATGAACGCATTAAATGAAAACGGAAGGCATCAGTACATTTCCTCAAAATATTTGTCAAGAATGTCAAGTACATTACATATAATATTATTAAATTGTATATGTGATAATGTGCATTGTTTGCCTAACATTGATTGTAATGTAAGTGAAAACGGAAATCTTTCACATATGGGCGCATAGCAACGGACAAACATGCCCAGTGGCCATGACAACTACTACTTCCGGCTTGTCAATAATAATTAATAAAACCTATCTTGCACTTCCGGGTCAAGCCGTTGCAGTCCGTTTTTCCTCCAGTACAAAATTCCGGACCGGTGATTGGTTTGGCAAACCCGAAAACGTTGCAGGGATTGTTTACAATTTTCTGCATATCTATTCGCAAGACTTACGGCGACGCGATTTTTCACGGGGGTCTAGTATAGTTTGCGAGGCAAGCGCATAACATCGATTTGTGCTCCACCGCCTCCCTCTATCCGACCATACGAGTCAATATACTGAAGCTTGGGGGCTGATTAGTTGTTTTCCGTTCCGTTCCATTGGAAACTGTTTTTAACATCCATTGCCGTATTTTCCAGACAGAAGACACCCATCCTGGCTCTTTCTGCGTGGATCTCTATGCTTTGGATCAAGGAATTTGAGGCCCCTCTGGGGTGGTGGTGGGGGGTTTAACTGAATTATTAGATTTAAACAAACCCCCCGCCTTGGACTGAGTCTATTTTTAAACCCGGGAACTTCATATGTAGCTGTCACATAAACGTCCAAAATAGATTACCTATACCCCAGTTATTTTTATAGCGTTATTTTGCATGCAACCTCGGCACTGGCAGGTCTTTTTCCAGTGTGTCCACCATTCATTTTTAACCTCCAAGCGGTTCAAACCGAACTGACAAGCCGGGGAACGAGCGCTGCTCAGCGGCCGCCGAGTGTTTGATATCAGATATCAAACACACCTGAATCGGATACCATTAAACCCCAAACTCGTCTACCACATTGGTGGTCCTCGCGTGTGTGTGGTCCTTTTTTGGATTTGATTTGGCGTATCGGATTTTTCCTGCACCCTGAGCCCCGTCGCTCGCCATGCCCGGCCCGGTGGCCGGTAGTAAATCTCGGGTTTATGCCGATGTCAACACTTTGAAGAGCAGGGAATACTGGGACTACGAAGCCCATGTGCCCACCTGGAGGTGAGATATATAGGTCCAAATATTCTAAACGCATCATCATGGTTGTGTCTCAAATCCCAGTGAGCTGCCTACCTTGACAGCATCACAGACGAGTGTCGATGTCAAAATTGCTGTGTGGTTCTTGGCGGGGCGCCGTAGTGATGCCCAAAATTGACGTTTAATTACGAAGTTCACTAGGATTTGAGATACATGGTGTTAAAAGTGTACGAGGATTCTGTGATCGTTTTGTGTATCGGTGCTGGTCTTTGCGCAGTGGTTCATTGTAGGGTGGGTATCGACCGTGCTAGTAAAGTCATCGGTCTGTGTGTGAGAGCTGATGATGAGAGGATGACGGAATTACAGATGCAGTGTGTAATCACATCCTTCTTAAGATTCACACATTTCTATGCAAATGTACCAATTCCCACAAGCGAGCGAGGCACATCCAGTAATTACCATCTAAACTAATGCACTGATAGAACATTTAATGATTTTAATTGTTAGATTCCTCAAGAGAAGTAAATGTGGGCTATTTTGGTTTTGTACAATACACATATATTCACTTAATATCACAGGCCAAACAATACTCGTTTTCTTCATTTACAACACACGTTGTTGTTGTTTCTTGGGGCACCTAAGACATATTGAAAAATCTTCAAAGGGCCAAAAACAGAATAAAAGTCAGCGTAAAAGATTGGATAAATTCTTACTTAAATTCATTTCAAGATTTGAAATAGCTCGTGTGTTTTTAAGTTCTTAAATTGTGGATTATATTCGTGTGTGCTTCTGTCTGTTTATTAACTGTTTCATGCTGAGCAGATTTTAAATAAAAATAACAATCTAAAATAGGGTTCCTCATACTAGCCAAGCTTCTGATTAATAGTGACAATTTCCTGATTACTGTGGTTGGGAGGGATTTTAAGACAGCAGGCTGACGCTTAAAATGTCGTCTTTGCCTCTGTCCCTCGCTCGAGATGTCAATCACAATTTCACAGATGATCGACCGTGTTTCAGCCCAATTCAGTCTCACAGAAGGCGCGTGTTTGCGCGCTGGATGGGAGATGTTGATTTCTGATGTCAGCTTTTTTTCTCTGACCATGTACCACCTGCAGTAACCAGGAGGATTACCAGCTGGTGCGGAAGCTCGGAAGAGGAAAATACAGCGAGGTTTTTGAGGCAATCAACGTCAACAGTAATGAGAAGGTTGTGGTCAAAATCCTCAAGGTATGAATATATATTTCCCATGTAATCAAATTCGACACTTGTGCAATATCCACAAATACATGTTTGTATCGCAAATGCACAGCTGTAATTATCTAAAATGTAGTGGTCTCCTTAAAGTAAACTCACATGAGATCTTATGGGTTGTACATGACGATATTTGCATTATTTCTGTTAGGTTTTGCACTGCGTTTCTGCATTGAGTTGTTGTTGTTCTCTTAAACAGCCTGTCAAAAAGAAAAAGATCAAAAGAGAGATTAAGATCTTGGAGAACCTACGAGGGGGAACCAACATCATTCAGCTAATGGACACAGTGAAGGATCCCGTGGTATGTTCTCTGTGGCCCCTCCCATTAGCCCCACCCTATTCTTCCATTGGCTGTTGTCAGAGATGCTTGTCCTATCAGTGCAACTATCAGTGGACTAGGTGGACAGTGTTTAAGTCAAATTAATCTTGTTGGCTCACAGGTGCAGACCATTTGTTTAAAGCTAAAACTAGTTCACGGTGGTTGGGAGCACACAAAATGGCTTATGAATATTAATTAGGTTATGCACATCTTGGATAAATAGTGATGTATTGAGTATTTGCTCTTTTCAAAGCCAAAAGTGAAACATAAACAAAATGTAATATTACAGTAGGAAGTGTTTGATAACATTTAAGCACAATTTTAACAATTTTGCACATTGAGATGATATTTTTTTGACATACAAAATATGTTTTGTCTACAAAATATATAGTTCTTATTTTACAGTTATCCAGTAATCAATCATTACCTTTAATTTAACTTTCAAAATAATAATAATTATTATTCATGTAATTTGTGGTGCTTTCATCTGTGCACCAGCCATTGTTGCTTTCCACAGTTGATAACAACCACAAAGACCGTTCGGCAAAACATTAAATAAAATAAATTTAAGCACTCGATTGCCACTCATCATAACACACAGAACCAAGTAAAACTCAGAGATGCTTCTTCCGTATTGGATACATTCCTGTCACACACACACACGCACGCGCGCGCGCGCGCACACACACACACTGCGGGAAAATGATTTCCAGAGATTATCTGCACACAAATGAGATCATATCAGAATGACTGAGAGTTTTGTGATCTGCTGAAATTAGATTTCACGTCCGAATAAAGCTTGTGCCGTCAGTCATCGTGTTTCGTGCTCCACGCGCCTCCTGCGTTACTCCTGATTACCATCACAGTGAGAACGCGCTGTGACGTGTGCTAATGCTTAGCATTGACGATTGAAGGGCTTCCTTTGTTTCTGATTGTCATGTTCATCTCTCTCTCTTCTGCTGTCTCTCACCTCGTCTTCCAGGCTCGGACACCCGCGCTTGTCTTTGAATGCATCAATAACACAGATTTTAAGGTATATTCTAATTAAGGTTCATTGATTGAGTTGATGATATGACACATATGGCTTGCTAATGGATATTTTATTAGTGTTCATTTGAATATCATGTACAGTATTCTGGTTATTATTGCAAAATTAATAATTTAGCATAATAGTGACTCTTCTGTTGTTTATTATGCTATAAATACAGGCTAACTGTTCATTGTGTTTACTATGGATTATCAAATAAATAGAGTTAGGGTTAGGGAATTAAATTCATAATTAAATTTATTTTAATATGTGAGAGGAAAGAGACTGTTGGAAATCTGTTGCCTGGGACAACGGTCAGTTCAGTTGCCTGGGACAACGCTCCTAACCCTAACAATGCCAGAATGCCTCAACTGACCAATCAGAATCGAGTATGCCATAGAGCCATCGCTAAATAGTAGTTATTAATAATAGTTATTTAAAAGTTACTTAATTGGGATTAAATACCTCGTGTATTGCTTCTAACAGCGTTGTTTTATCCCTCGTTTAGGAGCTGTATCAAAAGCTAACAGATTATGACATACGCTTTTACATGTATGAACTACTGAAGGTAAATCTGTGGCTTATTTAGAAGTTTAAATGTAGATAATCTATCTGATAATCTGTGCTGTTTGCTCAGGTTCGGTTTTTGTGTTTCCCGCAGGCTCTGGACTACTGCCACAGTATGGGCATCATGCATCGTGATGTCAAACCCCACAATGTCATGATCGACCACCAGTTAAGGAAGGTAAAGACTTGACTTGTATTTAAATCATCTTGAATCCACTGCAGGGAAAATTCAGTGTCGCTGGTTAAAAGCAACACGCAATGTCACTGATGCGCCAGCAGGTGGCAGCAGCGGCAGTTTTTTGCGTTCTAAATATTTAGCGTTCTCTGCTTGTGTGTCTTTAAAGCTGAGGTTGATAGACTGGGGTCTTGCTGAGTTTTATCACCCAGCACAAGAGTACAACGTCAGAGTGGCATCGCGATATTTCAAAGGCCCAGAACTGCTTGTGGACTACCAGGTAAAAATGCTAACAGAACATTTATGTAGCGTTTTTCCAAACCACTTTAGAAACAAAGAATTAATAAACGAGAACATGGTTTTAAACTGGAATAAAAAACATGGAGTTACTCAATGTCAGTTTTTTGAAGCCCTTACACTTCCTCTTGTGTCGTTTCTCAACATTCCTGCTATTTTAAGCTTTTGGCACTTTCCTGCGTTAGTAGCTAGTTTATCAAGTTCCAGGTGACTTGACTTACTCACAAACTATGTCTCTGTCATTTTAAGGCCCTGATAAATTTCACAGCCGTACTGTTGGTGTCAGATCTCACACCTTATTATCTTGCCTTTAGATCTGAAATCTTTTCATGAGAAATGCATGCACAGCTTATATCTATTCGTGATAATGTCAATAGTAATTTTCTTAGTGTAACATAAACAACAGTGGATGTAAAATGTTTGGCATAGTCATGTGTAATATACATAAAGCATTTTTGTTTTATAGTTTTGTATGATGTATGTCTGTCCGTGTTATTCACTTAAAAAACATTCATAGCCTCGATTTTTGTTGTCATGTCTGTGTTTATTTGGGTGTGACATGCATGTGTTACTGTGTGGACAGATGTATGATTACAGCTTGGACATGTGGAGTCTGGGCTGCATGCTGGCTAGTATGATTTTTCAGAAAGAGCCGTTCTTTCACGGCCAAGACAACTACGATCAGGTATTTATGCGTTTTATTTATATATGTAATGTAAATAACCATGTAAAACCTGAACTGATAAGTAACGTATATGTTGTTTAATGCTCGACAAATAGATTTCTGGTAATATAGAAAAGTAAGCATTAAAAAACAAATGCAGCATTTTTAAAAAGTTGATTATATGTGTGTGTGTGTGATGAATGATTTTTCGTTTGCGTTCCCTGCGGATCTAGTTGGTGCGGATCGCCAAAGTTCTCGGGACGGATGAGCTGTTTGGATATCTGCGCAAATACCACATCGAACTGGATCCGCGATTCAAAGACTTGCTTGGCCAGTGAGTACCAACAGAGGGCGCCTCGAAGTCATTTCAGCATTCCAGTATTTTACATTTCTGAGACTCCTTGCAATGCGGTAAAGGTTTAGAGGCTTTGACTCCTAGGACTGAGAATCTGTATGATAGTGTGTCTCCTAAATGCTGACAGAATTAAGATGTGTGTGAAGACAGAGATTAAATACAATTTTATGACATGACTTAATAAGGATAAATATATTATAAATCTTGTCCTATCAGGTTAAGCAGCAGGGCATAGCAGGTGATTTTAATACAGTGTCAGTCATGACTAACCGTGTTAATTTGTCCCAGTCAGTAAAGATACAAGATTAAGACATTAAGTTCCACGCTGGATACGACCAGCGGTGAGATATAAAGCTCTCCATCAATCCCACAGACAAACGCGAAAACGCTGGGAGCAGTTTGTGCAGACGGAGAACCAGCATTTGGTAAGCCCGGAGGCTCTGGATCTCCTGGACAAGCTGCTGTGCTACGACCATCAGCAGAGACTGACAGCGACTGAGGCTATGGAGCACCCCTATTTCTGTGAGTTTCCTTCCTTGCTGACTGCTTGTGTGGAGCCAGCAGATGCTCTATAATGCCTGAATTATGCACAATTGTGTCTCTTGTGTCTGTGTCTCTAGATCCAGTGGTGAAGGAGCAATCTCACAGTAACACAGATGGCAGTATAGTGTCAAGTGGAACCAACACACCCCGATGAGAGCAGGTGTGTGATCTACCTCGTTTTACACATTGTATTAACTTTTGGTTAATCTGTTTTGGTTAATCTGGTTAATCTGTTTTGGTTAATCTGGTTAATCTGTTTTGGTTAGTCTGTTTTGGTTAATCTGTCCCAGACTGTGATTTTCTTTTCTGTAGATATCTCCTCATACTTTTTTGAAATTGAAGCGCCGTTTACCTGCTGTCTTTCAGGAAGGAAAAGGAAGATGTTTGTTACCTCAATTTTTTATCCCTCGTGTCTGAAACCTCCTCAAGTGTACAGTGAAAGTTGGGTCTAAGCAGCACCCATTACACCTTGTTTCTCAGACACAAACACACACACACACACCTTCATACACTCGCACCCACACAGACATTTCAGCTTTCCACGTCTCTCAAGGCTGATCTGCCCCTCTGAAGCAGATCTGTTCCTCTAGCTTGAAGATTTGAAAGTTATACCTCCCAGTTGTTGAAGGTAATATATCTTTGACTCCACCCCCAAAGTACACTGGCCCCTCCCACCTTAATCTAGGCATGGAGAATGAAGACCAGAATGAACCCCGCCCCCCTCATTGGTCTGTGTGTCTGTCTGTTCAGTATTCAGACCTTGGCGCAGCCTCCACATACTGTAGTATTAAAGTGGCATGGTGGAAACTTTATTTCTTTGCTCTAGGTAGATTGATTACTATATTAATGAAATAAATGATTTTTATTTAGATCTATGTGCCTTGTTGTTGTTGTTGTAACAAACCATACGTGTGCTCATTAATGGTTACCATTACTCATATTTGTACTTTATAATTTTAATTATAGTCCATCAGAACCCCTAGCTGCATAGCAACGCCCTGGCAACCAACCACAACACATTAAAAATCACTTTGACCCTCGTGCTGGCAAATGCCAAAACTGTTTACAATAAAGAGGTTTCCTGAATTGTTTTGTGGCCCGTCAAAAGGTAAAGATAAAATGTCTGATCGCCACGCAAAATAAACCCGTTATTGTCTTCGGTTCATTGTTGAACTGACGTGCGTGAGAACGGGTTAGCGTGTCCGTGTTGTGTGAAACTCAATCGCTTATTCATCACCGGTGTCCAACAATATTTTGGCTACGTGATATCCAGCATTTGTCAGCCATGTTAATTAATTAGCTCTGGCACGTTTCCACACTTCTGTGCTTTGTCACATTGGGCCTTTTGTGTTCAGTAGATTCTTATAACAAGACCATAATAAAGCATTTTCTCTTTAGTTCTTTAAGCACAGCGTGAAAAAATGATGTGAAACAACACTAGGCACCAAATCAGTCCACACACTTGAGGGAAAGGATCTTATTTACCAGGCACAGCTTTTATTTGCCGATCTTTGCTGTGAAAGCCTAAAAGCTTGCGGGAGGATTCTCAATGACAGCCCTTTGTGACACCCAGGGCTCAGATGTCTTCTGCTGGCTCACGGGATGACGCGATTTCTCCACCACCTCCTCGCTCTTCGCGGCCCACATTAGTCCAGTGTACTGCCACAGGTCACTGTTCACCTGTGTTTAGTTCTTTTTAAGTCACTTCTCGATTACAGTGTTAAACCGAGGCTCATCATTATTCATGTCTGAGGCTTGTTTGCTTGCTTTTGCCTTCCGAGGTTTTGACCTTGGCCAACAGTTTCCTGTGAGTGATTCTCGCATGAACTTTTCCAGAGACCTACATGAGCGTGTCTGTATCACGCGTGTATGTTAAGCACAGATCTCACAGGACATCGAGCACACGCGCTTACGTCTTGAGGAGAATAGGAAGTGGTTAGAGCGTGACTTCTTGTAGACGTCTTCACTGACATGCTCCACAGAATGTGTAGAACTTTCTGAGCCTCAGAGTTTGTATGTAGTTTTGGTTCTTGCCTTTGCTAATTTGGTCCTTACTGAAATTGCAGCTTCCAGATATTTTCTAGAATTACAAGCATCTAAAACCATCTATAATCATTAAGCCTGGCACCATCTCTTTTTTGAAGATTACTGTGCAGGTTACTTTACGTCGTTTTCTTTATCTATGTGGAAGTCAAATGAAGTCGAATTGACATCTGAAATCTGACTGACACCTAAAATGATCATCATTATAAGCTTACTGTTGCCAATCGGGTAAGATAAGATCACACTGATCTGTTATCTTACTGTTATCTATCTTATCTTAGGATTGCAACTTTAATTCGTATATTTGCTGTCTGTATCGCTGTTTTGAACGATGCTTTTCAAAAACATCATGTACATGTATTGGAATTTAGACATGAAGAAAATAGAAGAATTTCTATATTTTTGGAACTTTATTAGTTTGGTCATTTGTACCGAAGTTAATAACTGGAGCCATTTTATATAAGCACGTAATTTAGATGTGGTGAGAACCCTTATTTAGTTGCCCAAACATACCACCAAGTAGCCATTTATATTTTTGAAAGAAGAGCTCCCACCAAAATCATTGAGCATACATCTTGTTGTGTGCACACATCAATAATCAACATCTAAGCATGTGATGTATATCATGTATATCACACGTGTATGCGTGTGCCTGTGTGCCTGTACTTCACAGTCATATTACAGTCACTATTTTTGCTCCTTACAAGGTAAAACTCTTCTAGTTGTCAAACAGCCAATCAGATCAAAGCTAGTGATTTTGGTAAACGCGTATTTTCATGTGTACAGTATGCATTAGATGGTCTGTGAATGCCACTTAAGTCTAAACCGATTCGCGTTTATCAAACGAATTTGCTAATGCAAGTGCGATCGGGTGTGACTTCCTGCTTGACAAGACACCTGATCCTTGGCTTCCTTTCCCACAATGTGACTCCCGGACCGCTCACGTTCAGAAAACATCACAAGCTGGTTGTACAGTGTGTGATGCCAGTCTGCAGTGCTAATACCCCCATCTGCCCTTTTGTCTATGGACTGCCACTGTAATGGCACAAGCAGTGAACACCGATCAAACCAGCTCACTCTCTTTAGTGCACCATTTGTGCACTGTAACTGCAAATAGCCCTTTCTGAGTCATACCTTTGTTAACTTAATTAACTTTATGACTTCATTAATTTTACGTTCATGGCTTGCCTCTACGTGTAAGTATATCATTTATATATTTGTATATGTATATATTTCTTTCTCTATGGAAACAATATTAGGTTTTAGAGTTTACAATATTGAATTAAGAAAAATATTCTATGCAGATAAATGTCAAACCGTGGTCCCCTTATTTTTTTTTATATAAAATGTTATTGTTTTTGTTAGATAATTATGATACAACTATTATCCAACATAAAAAATGACTTGGTATAAAATAAATGGGAAACAGCAAATGTAATGTTTAATATGAGCTCTTGGGTTTGACAGTCAACATTTTTAAGCACCTCACAGATCATTTGTGGAAAATGTATTAGTCTATTTTGTTCCCTATTTATGGAAAGTGGCATGTTTCAGAAACATGATTTCTGTTGAGTTCCCATTTCTATTTGACTTTTGTAATCGGTTATGATCTGCACGTCTTACAAATAATAAAAAGGCCCATAAACACATAATACATTTGAAACGGGAAACTTTGACGCCTCTGACAGGTTTTGAAACTTTTGGATAAGTAACTTACACTATGAGTTTGTTCTCGATCACATGAACTTCTGATCATAAGGGTTTATTTTTGAAAAGTTACACAATGAGACAATTGAGAAACGTTAGCTTCACAATGTCGACACAGTTTTCAGTATAAACACAGCAACGCACACCAGTAGCAAAGTTTCCATCATGCTTAAATAGAGGGGACCTTGGGCTCCCACTCAAACATATAAATAAGTAAACAAACAAATAGCTGTGTCGTATTTCCTTCCTGAAGAAGACTCCATCGGTGTAATTAAAGACAGAAGCACACAAAACTGCCTGATCCTACTGGAATTTCACAAAAAGAGTTCAGCAAGCTCAAAATAGTCCTTCAGCATGGAGGAAAAGGTCCTGTAGCATCATTATGAAACGTGAGATATCTTTGAAAGAGCTCCAGCACTCAGGATGCGTGAAGATCTGCTCGGATTTATTCCCATCATGCCAATGAAAACGGGTTTGTTGCGTGTTAAATCCTCCCAACTGAAGAATCCGCGAGACGGGGTCCCTCACTTGAAGTCTTCTGTGGAGGGTTAGCCGTGGCTCCATTCCCCGGTTTGTAATCTCCCTCAGGGTTGAAGATGTTGGGAGGTTGTGGAGAGGTTGTGGGCTTAACTCACTCGTTTGATATTGGTGCTTCGTCTACGACGGAAGCAAGCAGGAAAACAGCGTCTCTCCGACTTGTTCGTAGGTGAGCCGGGAGTGACCGTCGGAGAGCCCTGCTTTCTGTGAACCAGACACAAGACAAAATCACTTTAGGGTTACGGACATACATTACAGCATAGAGACCACTAGTGCAGGGGTGCCGCTCGCAATTTTGGGCCCTATAACAAAATATGAGGTTGGGCCCCCCTAGTAGTGTTATTACTAATAAAGCAGCTCTCTGGGGGCCCCTAAAGGGCGTGGGCCCTTAGAATTGTCCTAACTTTCCCCCCCTTAGCGGCGCCCCTGCACTAGTGGTTAACATAATTTATTAATATTATTATAACATTATTTTAGTGGGATTTATCACATTTTGTCTGTACTGTTCTTATATTCCATTCCGTTTACTTATTTTACGTTCTTATAATTCTATTTTTTCTTCCTCGCTTCATTATTTTATCTAACCTTATCTAATTTATTTAGGTTCAGTTTTCTTTACCATTTTTGCTTTAGCAAAATTTTAAATGTTAACAATTATGCCAATAACATTTTGTTGAGACCTTGATGTAATGCATTTATATTTTTTTGACATACACAAATTTGTAAAACAAAAAGTGTTCTTAAAAACAAGATTGTCCCCTCCTCTAATATTATTTGCCTCTGCCTACCAACAGCAAGTAAATCATAATTCACAGTAACAAAGTCTATTTAAAATAAAGGGGATGTGCCCTTTTATATAGCCCACCCCACTTTCTGTTTTAACAGAAAGTTCACTGATATATGAATATATGATTAATCTTAATTGAATTAAATATTCCGATGCAAATGCGTCAGTAATTGTACAACGACAAATATGACTAGAGATGTTTGTGCCGGTGCTCGGTGATGTAAATCTCACCTCGCGGCTGCAGCTGCGGCGGCCGCTTCTTTATTGCGCAACTGTCGCATTATGCGCAGCATGCGACATATTTGACGCAGAGTCATCTTCGGGGCGTGGCAGGCCAGGCGTGGACGGGGGGCCCCTCGAGGCCCTCTGTAAGTTAAAAGTGACATGTAATCGCCTCCAGGCCCCCTTCCGAAAATCTGCACACTGCTGCTCCCATAGCAGGATGCACACTGATGAAAAAAGGTATATAATGATATTTTAGTCTGTTGTACTATATATAAAGACTCACATATATAATCATACATTATAACATTTAAGTTTGTTGTCCTGGACTCGGAATAGCTTAAATGGCCCAATATCCAGTGACAAGAAGATTTACAAGTGACCTTTATAATGAAGTGTCATCAAGCTATTAGTTTCCAACCCCCAGGAACCGAGAAGACGATTAATTAACTACACTGTGGGAAACCAAAGCCTCCAGACTCACGCATACACACACAGACTCTATACAACAAGGTTAAGATCAACAGATTCTTTTACTTGACACCTGATCGGCCACCAAGCACAGACATGATACATCCACATCAATATGGCTGAAAGAACATGACCCAGTCTACAACAAAGCAAACTTAAACTAAACTTACTAACAATAAGATTCATTATATTATTATTATTATTATATATATAGTTGAGTTACTAATATTGTTGCAATAAACTTGATTGTTTTATTTTTGATTTAACCTCCTTCATGTAAATATCTAAGATTTATGAATGCCAAATGTATATTAAATATATATGATCTTATATATATATATATATACATGCTTGTATATAAATATATAACAAATATACGTCCTTAAACAAGGTGGAAAATATCTAAATACACATTTTCTTCAAGATTATACCTTCCTTCTTAATTATGGAACACAAACCATCTTTAATTCTTAAAAAAACAACCAGC
>JAZGTJ010002521.1:0-41686 GCA_036877575.1 Botia almorhae
AATGTTCGTTTTAGACATGCAGTGTGTACGTGAGGCACCCTGTAGTTGTTTAAATCAGGATGTCTGTACAGTCTTTTGTGTTTGCATTTCTTTCCACCTGTCATTTCATCAAACATCAGCACCTTCTGGATGGAGGTGGATGGAATGAAGATAGCAGGCTGAAGTGACATGTCATTTAGCGAAAGGCCACGGCGGCGTGATGGCTTGTGACAGCGCTGATATCGCCCTCCCCAGTCAAGCCAGCTCTACCCCATCCCCATGCGGCCAGACGCACGGCTGAGCAGATGAGGCGACTCGGGGAACAGTCTCCATTACTGTCTCTGAATATGAGACACTGGGAATAAATCCCATTTTCTCCAGAAAGCCTTTTCCCTCGCTCGTCTCTGACCTTAAATAACAGGCTGACGTGTCAGAGCTGCTTTACTCTGCGGCGGCAGGGATGAATATTTGAAGCGAAAGTGGGGAGATGAACAAAGCCCGCCTGTTTACAGGCCCGCCCGGCCCCTATTGGCCAAGTGACGGCACACGGCGGCGTAGCGCTTACTGTACTCGCTCGTCCACGCCGGGCCGCACATCGAAAACGACGTGCCGACACTCCCGCCCGCATGCATAAATGTCAACGACCTGCCTCGCTACAGACACAGCAGAGGAAAAGAGAGAGGTTGTGACGCAGCGTCGCGTTAGTTTCGAACCCAATTCTCTGTAGGCGTGTATTAAATTACAATGAGCGCTAGCAAGCAAGCGTTTAATGTGATGTGGGGGCTTTTGTCAAGGAGCTGAAAGGGTAGAGCCGCTATTGGCACTCACAAAAACCAACAAAAATAAGTCTCGGGTTTTTTTATAAAAGGGGACAAAAAAAGGAAGACGCGCCGCTCGCGTTTAATTCTCCTTTGATCTTCTTAATCTCGTTCAGACTGTATTTTTTTAATGCTGGAATGAGATTCACTGATGTTATAAGCACACTGATGTTCCTCTGTAGAAACAATGGGCTGAAAGCTGTATTTTCCCTTGTTGTGTTCTATACAAGTTCATCAATACCAATGCCCAGGGCCTGTAAGATTTACCAAATTTACCAAATGCAAATATGACTTCCCAGGCATGAAACTGTAGATTATTTCTATTTAAACCATGATTATTTTGCTTTTATTAAGCTTTTTTTTTAAGATCGTGTCCTACAATATTCATATTATCATTCTTACACTTCAATTTAAAGCACGTCCTCATAAATCTACCAGCCAACCGACGGGCAACTTTGTTTTATTTACTCACCGATGCCATTTTTACTTGCACTTAAGTATTAATTTTAAACCCTTGCGGTACCCACTCAAAACTACATTAAATCACTGATTACTGGCCCGCACAGTCATTAACATGAGCTAAGATTTTATTTCAGTCATCCCTCAACCTAAACGCTGATGTAGAACCAATTTTGACAGAATTTCAGAGCGTGATTGCGCTCGGAATTTCTATTCTTGAATGTACTTACACGTGTATTTTTACAGGCGCGCACAGTGTGAGCGAATGCTGGCATCCATTAGGGCTGATAATCATGGCAGCCCCCCCACCCCCCGATTCCACACGCTGCTGGCCGTGCCTCGTTAATATTCCGTTGTTGTTCAGCGCTTGTGTTTTATTCGGAGCCTATTTTCCATCTGCGGCGGGTGTTTTGTGTTCGCAGCTGTGTTTGATAGTGCAGGCCAGCCGAGACCCTGGCAGTGATGGATCCTTGATTTACGCTGCTTAGAGCATAATGAACTCGGCCCCTGTCTTAACGTAAGCTTGAGCCCTGCCAGGCAGCAGGCAGTGCCCACAGACCCTGGCCAGGTACACCACCACAACAGTCCCCTGGGGCCCGGGGACGCAGGTGGCAGCCCTGGAGCCTCACAAATGTCTTTTCGGCACTCTTTGTGCCTCACAGCTACCAGACTTACAGACAGACACAGAGAGAAACAGAGAACCACGCGACAGCATCTTGATCTATCGCCTTGTATCTTTACTGCCTTGCCGCTTAATGTATTCCAAACAAAGCCAAGCCACCGAGCACAATTTGATAAGCGGATTGCTTTCCGTTTATAGCAGAGACACTTGCATTTACATAACAGGTAGCTTTAAAATTACCCAACAAGTATTGCTATATGAATTTGTGCCTTGTGGTATAAGCAAGAATGGAACTGTCATAGCTTAATTAGTCAAATAAAGATTAAAGACGCTTTTACCAACAAGCCGGTGAATGCACCTCGCAGGCATTTGCGACGAGAAGTTTTCTGTAGGCTAGCGCAGATGTCTTTGATTGAAGCGCTAGTTTAGTCGCAATTAAAGTCAGGTGAATTTGGCACGATTACTATTCTCGTGGCGTGCCGGAGAGCAGTCACGGAGTGTGATGGATTGTGATCTCTGCTGCGGAGGAGGCATTCAGAGCGCAATTTTTTTTTTTTTACAACGGAAACGACTGATAACTTCATGCAGGCAAATAAATACTGCCACTTTTATTGATTTGTGGAATGCACATTTTTCTGTTTTGTTTTTGTCCCTCGGTTGTTTCCCCCCCCCCCCAGTTTTTCCCTCCCATTACTGCCACACCGAAGACGGCGAAGCCCGAGCAGCCACGTAAATGCAAAGCGTTTAGCCGCATCTACCCGCAAAACGTGCCTGCGGAAATTGACATTGTCTGGTAAAGGGAGGCAGCGAGTGTCTGAGCATGACAGTACATAACGAGAAATGCAATTTATTCCCAGGCACGGTGCCGCTCGGACAGCCAGATAATGAAACGCGTAGGTCATAGACGATGACTTAAACCCTCGGCACAGAAGTGAAGCGCATTAAATATGGGGAACATTACACGCCTGGCGGAGTCTTGCATCTGTACAGGCAGAGGGTGATATATGGTTAGCTGATAGTGAGACACAGAAACGCAATTAGTGAAGAGAGCAGAAAAAGAAACACCCCCGCATATCATAATATCACTGATTACTGACCTCTGAATATCCATTACAATGAATGAAGACAGGAGGCTATTGAAAAGATGACCTATAACAAGCTACTGGTGATTGTCCTGAGAGCTTGTAATTGCTTGATTTAAAATAAATATTATAGGCCATTCAATTTAGCAAGTGCAGTTCTGCTGTTACATGAGAGAAAAGATGAATGCTCGTCTTTCTTTTTTTTTCTTTTTTCTGTCATTCATTATTTGTTTGTTTATTTATTTATGTGCGTAGGTATGTATTTAGGTATGTACAGTACCGTGCAAAAGTCTTAGGCCACCATTAGATTTCAGCAGTGGAGCAATGATTAACTGATTACATAATCATGAATTAATGATTATTAATAATAATATGTTACTTCATTAGCATGCAAATGAAAATGCAGGACATTTTCATGCAGTAATAAAAAAAAACTTAAATATTAAAAAACAGCTTATATAAGCTAAGTATTTGATGTCATCTTCCCTCACACTTGAGCAATAGCAGGAAGCAGGTCACACTAAATACTGACTTTTGCCTAATTGTTTTATTTTGTGTGCACATTTCCTGTATTTTCTGTTTGTATCTTAATAAAAAAGGGCCTGAAAAATAAATATGGATGGTCACTAAAACAACAAAGCTGGGGTGACACAGTACTGTATGTCAGGTTATTACAGCAGGTTATTCATTTTTTATTGGACACTTTAAAATATTTCATTTTTTAGCTTTCTAGTGTTTTAGTATTTAAAAGGAAATGTTTGTGTTAAAATTGTGTCATCTGTATTTGTCAGCTTTTGCAAGTCCGGCGGAACCACGTCTCTCAACCACCTACTAACTCAGTTTGTGTCCAGCAGGTGATCACCCATTTGAGTGCGAGTTCTGCGGTAGCTGCTTCCGAGACGAGAGCACGCTGAAGGGACACAAGCGCATCCACACCGGAGAGAAGCCCTACGAATGTAATGGCTGCGGCAAGAAGTTTAGCCTCAAACACCAGCTTGAGACCCACTACCGCGTCCATACAGGTACTGATCTCTCACTTCCTAATGCTTATCCTGCCCAGCATGCCCTGTTTACTTCAAACATGTTTAGCATGCTAATGTAGCAGGTTGCTAACACTCCCCTCAGTGCGGTTACATTACAACTATAGTAGACGCTTGGACAAACCATCCCTGTATTTGGCTTCAAACACGCGCGTTGTTGAATCAGACCGGCGCACAGAGCCCCCTCGCTCTTGTTAAGGTGATATCTGATTGATTCTTAGGTCTTAGCGCTCTTTAAAGCCCTCACCAAAGGGCAGGCCATTTCCAGCTGTCAGCTCGCTCTTTGACAAGGGGATTAGTATCGTACTGTAGAGACCAGGTTTCTCACACGCACACAACGGCCACCAGACCTTCCCCTCCTCTCTGCCACTCAAAAACCATGTTGTTAAGCCACACTATCAAGAAAGCCTGTCAAATAATTGGTTTCTTTGGGTTTGGGTGGGGGAGGGCAGGGCCTCGGTGGCCAGCACGGAGCTCCTGAGATAACAAGAACAACGACAAGCTCACAGTCAGCCGCGGCGCGCAAAAGGGAGTCGCTTGATGAAGCGTCAACATTGGCAGGCCTAGTTTTGTCAATGGCCAATCAATAACTAAGCTCCATTTGCAATTCATTATTGCCTGGTTATCTGAGGCCGCCCTGTTTACAGTGCTGTTAAAGTACACTGACCACACGTGTGTCTACAACAGTCCCGACGTTTTAATGATCGTTTATTAGGGTCTTTGCATACACAGACGCAGACGGTCGTGACATTGGGCAAACCGCTGAGGTCAAGGTTCCTCTTGTCCTCCATTAAACAAATAGAAGACCTGCGCAAACAGTACAGACACTTTGCATTCCCAGAACGCCTTTACCCAACAGGAGCGTTGTTCAATCCTCAACTTATCGATGCTTTCCCCTAGTGGCATTTTTAAAGGTCAACATTTAGATGACTTATTTTCCGCTGTCAGACTAAATGTGCTGCGCTTTTCATTACCGTCTCTTTAAGAAGTTTCCTTCTTTAAAACAACGCTGACATGGGAAACATATTGTTCCTTGCTCTAAATCTTACCACATCAGTACAACTAACAAATTTAACATTTGTTACTGATCCAAATAATTTGTAAGTCATGGACATGCAGTGTTTCTAAATGTTCGTACCCTTTTCGTTTTAAAAACAAGTTTTGAAAAAAAAAATTTTTTATACTGTGCTGAGGAGAATGTGTTGTTTGCCTGTACAGAACTCGCCACCATGATGCTGGAGTCTTGAATACTTTCTCACTGCTTGCTAATCGATTGCCCACAACCAAAGTCTCTATGAAATTCGGGCTCCTAGATATAGCGGGGGCCACTCTGTCAATATAAATCTACAGGATTATAGGTCCAGCAGGCAAAAATCTAATATGTCCAATTGCTCAGGAAAGTAATAGCACACCTTTTCTTAGCAAGCTGCTGCGCTGGAGGAGTTTTGCGACGAAGTTTATTACTTGGGGTTGGTGATTTGAAATCTTTAACCCCAAGTGTGAGCAATAGTTATAGTGATGCTTGCCTTAGAACTAATTAGTTATCTCTGCGTGTGGGTAGTTGACATTTAAATACAAGCAAAACAGCATTTTGATAATTATTTTATAATTAATGTGCATGCTGTTTCATTCATATTAATTAAGAAACTGAATTGAACATTTGTACTTTTGAAAGATCTTTTTAACACCGCAGGTGTGAAAATTTACAATTTAGAAATAAAATAGTGAAGGTGAAAATGTGGTTGTTAAATTTTAAGCCTAAATCCTAATACATGTCAGTTACAGTGTACAGTTATCATTACAATATTAACCTCCCTCTGTGGCATTCCCATAAAGGTCATTAGAATCCAGTTCCTGGTTTTCCAGAGTTCCAGAGAATTCCAGTTCGTTACCAAATATGATGGAAGCATCACATTACATAAAGACACTGAGGTGTCCCGCAATGACCTGATATTCTCTCATCTCTCTGCAGGTGAGAAGCCGTTTGAGTGTAAGCTATGCCACCAGCGCTCCAGGGATTACTCGGCCATGATCAAACACCTGCGCACCCACAACGGAGCCTCGCCGTACCAGTGCACCATCTGCCTGGAGTACTGCCCCAGCCTCTCCGCCATGCAGAAGCACATGAAGGGCCACAAGCCAGAAGACATCCCCCCGGACTGGAGGATAGAAAAGACTTACCTGTACCTTTGCTACGTCTGAAAGGGGGGCAGGCCACGCCCGGCCGGAGGGGGGGTGGTGGCGATGTAGTGTGGGGGTGGGATTAGGGGGGTTGGGGGTGGAGCCTGCTGAGATTGGCAGGAAGCGTGGAAACACAGTCAGTTTGTCACTGAAGAGGAAATGCACAGAGAAAGCAAACAGGCACATTGGTCGGAGGGGCTGGGCTGAGAAAAGGACAAAAAATAGACAGAACATGAAAAAACAATCTTACCCCGTCAGTATCGCGTTCTTGTGAATCATTTTGCTATTGCATTCTGTACTCAGCATTGTGTTATAAGTGTTAGTCTGTTCACATCATGAATCATATGGGAAGGCCACGTGAAAACATCAGGCATCGTCTTATGTCCCAGACAGTTTAATATCTAAATATCATATTGTCTTTTTTCAGTCATAATACTCAAAAACAAAACACACCTGCTCCTTTGGCTGAAAGCACCTGTTAGAAAGGGCGCCCTCTGCTGGTACATAACAGTACAATACGGCCTCTTCCACTGTGCTGGTGTAAATGACACACTGTAGCCACTCTTTGTTTTTCTGTATGACTGATCAGAGTGATCACAGCAGAGGAGTTGATGCTCAAAAGCACTTACATCTGTGAGCATTAATGCGCCAGTCAGGTGCTCTGCGGCAAATATAAGCGGTCATGTTCATCACTTTATCGTTTTATGCGAACCGGGACATAAGCTTCACGCATGTTGATGATGCCCAGCTAAACACACTGTGGGTAGATCCCTCCCATATGATTCACATTCATTAAGGGCTTATTGGTTTAACCGGCGTACAAATCAGCTAAGCTCTCAATACTCTGCTCATCAATGTCATTTCATGTTTTCCTTCATAATCTCCGCGTATTACAAGCTAAGTTCACGACGACAGTTTCTGTTTGATGTTTTTATTTTTGACATTTTTTCGAGCGCCACATTTCACGTTGTGTTCTGATGGAAATAACGCATTTACGCGCAGCGTAGACGTTGGCCGAGCATAAACTCTGCGTTTTCTGTTTCGTTTCAGTTCGTTTACCTTCACTTATCTCATGTTTCGTAGGTACATGACCGGTCTGAAAATCAGTTCAACGCAAAGTAATCTTTATAGTAGATGTTTGAAATGAGTAACTTGGCAATACATACAGCACATTCATTACTGGACACTAGACATCTAATCAACTGTTTATGCTGTTGTTATAGAGACCAAAATGATAAATAAAGCTGCTTATGTCAGTGGCTTGGAGACTCAACAGCAGTGTGACATGCGGGGCTTGTTCGCACATATCTGAACGATCGGTAATGGCGTGTGGTATCAGGCACATCCCGAGCGAAAGAACAGAACAGATCAACTCTTTGATTTTGTTCCTCTGCTTTTGTCTGTGTTTCCTTTTACACCTTGATTTACTTCAGCACATCGTACTTGAATTACCTCGTTTTTTTGTGACCTCATGTGCTAGTGTTTTAATTTTTCCTTTGTTTCTTAGTTTTTTTTTTGTATATTTGATTGTTTGCTTGCTGTTTGTCTTTCTGCTATGTTGAGCAGGGGAGATTTGAAAAGCAGCGTGTGCTTAAGTACTTAAGAAATTAAGTGCCACGGTGAAGAGAGATTATTTGTCTTTCGTTAACTTTTTTTTTTCTTGTTTTGCATTAATCCTACCAAACTTGGTATTGTTTTTTTTTTATTTACTAACCCTGCTTGTTAAAGAGCTTGTGGGTTTGGTCATTTTTGTAAGCTACCTCTGAGTTTCGTTTCGTTTCGTTTGGTTGTTTTTCGTGCGCAGAAGCAAATTTTGGGTGTTTGCGTTTTGCATATAGCATCATCTCATGCTTTCAAGCGTTCAAATTTGTAAGCAACAAATATGAAAGGGTAAGATTTATCTAGAACTGGTAATAGGAAAAGTAATAAGTCATACCTTCCCTATCAGAACCCTCTCCCCAGCCCTGTAAACCTTACCTTAAGAGCAGAAAAGAGATTTTTGAAGCCTTAAGCCTGGGGTTGGAGTTGATCCGGGAGGTGTGTATGGAACAAGTGAAGTGTAGTACTTTAAAGTTAAAAAAAAGATAAACTTGAAAATATGTGAATAGAATTGTAGTTTTGTAATGTGAAAAAAATGAAGGTTCACCGAGTTTGAACCGCAAAGGTCAAAGGTCATATGCAGCAGTGCATTGTGCGTTGGACAATTGGGACTGCAAGTGTTAATCAAAAACGAAAGGAAAAAAATAAAAACCTGTCAGTTGACGTTTCTTTGTATGAGTGTAGTCCTGAGCAAGAGCCAACAGAGGCCATTTGATATATAAAATTGTGATATTTTTGTATTAAGTGTCAGTCTTTTTTTCCATTGGTTGAGGTTGCAGCGGGCAAAACTTTGTAGTTCTTTTTTTATATCCTTATTCTCTCGTTTGAATTGTTTGCCTTGCTCCTCTTTGGTAATGTTGGACCGTGTGTGATCCTATAGTGATAAATGTTGCTTTCTGGATGTCAATACATTGCAGGTGAAGGACTAAATCAGCCACATTCTCCTTTGTGAAAATAACAACAAAAAATGATGTGATGCCAATGATCAATTACATTGCACACAGTATCTCAAACAATCATATTGCCAACGTTTTGTTTATTTTACTTGAAGTGACTAAAAAAGAAGGGATGGTTGAAGACGCATCACAGAAAATGTAATTGTCGTGTCTTGCCGTTGTTTTCTGGAAAACACTGTGAGTTTGGGGATCTTTTGCCCCCCTGTGAGAATTAAAAACAAGTAGCTCCATGAAAAAGGCAGAAATGTGTATTTTGTTCTGTAAATGGATTATGTCAGCTGATGTTTTGTGGTTAAAACAGAGTTTGCAATATGTGGCAACAATACGAGATGTTAAGTCACATGCCGATGTCACTGTTCTCGAAATTCTTTGTTTTACTTTATTTTTACCTTGAGTGTGTTTTCACACAGTGTGTGTTTGAGAGTGTGTGAGAATGTGTGTTTGTGAGAGATGCACATTAGTGTCAGAGGCACTAATTGGTAAGTCATAATCTATTGCCACTTATTCTCTCATGGTGATTAAAAAATATTGGCATTGATATAGTTCTTCCCTCAATGTTCTTATGATGTTTCTGTAATATCTTTGTGCCTAAATGAAATTGTTCAACAAATTGTCCACATATATCTGCTTAGTTTCTGTATTTTCAAAAGAAAATTATTGGTGTCTTCAGGGCTCCAGGGGTGTCATGATGATGTCATGATGATGTCAGACTGGAATAGGGTATCCTTACTTCAAGTTCTCCTACAAGTGACTAAGCCAATTGAATGCGAGGTAAAAAAAAAAGTAATTAGCATTTTTTTTAAAAACAAAATTATCATTTGGTCTATTTTCAGTGGATTCACTGGCGGCCGATCAAATGCGGCAATATTGTAGTGTTTTATACACAGTTCAAGAAAAAAGTAACGTAAACATTCCATGAATTGGAATATGCGTGTTTTTCACAATAAATCTCCTGCTTTGAGGGAAAAAAATCTTTGTTTGAGAATCAAACTTCCTTTGACTCCATTTTCTTGTTTTTGGCCTCAGCAACAGGTTTGCTGATAAAACATTTCAACAACATCCCGTTGACACTGTGGGTTGTTGAAACAATTTTACTGCCCCTACTTAACATGTTTAGTTGTTGGTTAAAGTACTTATTTTAAAGAAAAGCAGCAAGCCAGGTGTCATCATTGCATCCCTGGGGTTGGCTCACTGTGTTCCAGTGTGGTGTTCTAGAAAGAGTAGCCATTTCATACTGTGTTGCCATGCATGTGCCATTGAGGTTGAAACTAAACTGTTTAAGTGAAAGCAAAGCACCAAGACATTGTCTTTTTTTTATATATTAGCACTGAGGACCAATTGCCCTGTCGGACCAAGCATAACAAAGCTTTTTATGTAACAAAGCAGTTTCCCTTTTTTCTCTCTCTTCTCATTTCCTCCCTCTTTTTTTCGTTTGATAAACTCTGTCTACTGTATCTCCCTCTTCCCTGGCTTGCCTGTATTTTTTTTTTTTGACAGCACAAGTGCCAGTCCAGTTACTCTTTAAGAACATAGTGTTTTTGTTTCTGGGTTTTCATTTTTGTTTGTTCTGTTGTTGTTGTTATTATTTGAATTGTTATAGTTACGTCTACCTCAGCACCTAATCTTAGCCTAATCTTAGAAGGTGCCCAATTATTATTATTATTTTTTGTTTGTTTTTCTTCCCATTGGTTGTCAATTGTACAAATTTTAATTTGCATTAGAGCTTTGCAACGGTCCTTTTGTCTTTTCCAGCAACATGCTGTTTTTTGTAGCACTGCGTTCTGCGTGTCGTGCTACAGAGTTTCCTGATCAGTAGTCTTTCTTTCGTGTAGGATCAGACACATCTCTTTGTAACATTTCAGTGTTCTCTGATGGAGTGTGGAAAAAAATAAAGAATTTAAAGAGACTGAATGCTGCAGGTTTCTTCTCAGTGTCGTCACCAAGTAAATTTTGTGCCTTTAATAGTGAAAGATATTTTTTACATCCTACTAACGGTAGATTGTTTTGTAGTGTTTTTGTTTTGTATTTTTTTTTATTTATGAGTCTCAAAATAACAATGTTCAGTTGTATTCCTTAAATCTGCAGTTAGAACAAAAAAAATAAAAAATGGACAGAAGTTTGTCTGGCTTTTTCGTGTGTACCACTTGCAGTAAAAAATGATCATTTACACGGACAAATACAAGCAGTTGGAGAAAGGAGAAATTCACCCAAAAATAAAAAACTGTCATCTTACTCTCTTTCGAAACCTGTCTGATCGTCTTTATGTTGTGAAACACAAAAGGTGTTATGAATAGCAAAAGGTCCGGAATGGTCTTTTCCAAATATTAAGGTTTTCAAAAACATTTTTTTTGTGAATACCGACTGAGGGTGGGCAGATGACGCCAATCCTTAAAATTTATCTGTATTGTACTTTATGTCGCCATTATTTGTTGTTGTTCACCATACAAGCGACCTGCAGCTTTTAAAATGATCAAAGACGTCCAATGAGATACGGGTGAGACCGAGCAGAATTTCATACCTAATATTCGCAAGTGTTTCTGTTTTAATTAAACATAAACTATATTACTAATGAGCGCGTTTTATTTGTCAAACATATATTTTGTAAATCCAGTAATATAGAGCAGCGAACCCGTACTAAATTTAAGTTAATTGTCGGTGCGTTATACATAAATACTAGTTAGCACCATCTGCAGATATGATATGATAAGATGTTCTTACATCAAGTGATACAGTTTAACAGAGTTAGGAAGAAGCAAAAACAACACACGAGGCTGTGATAGAGAACTTGATGCGATCACATTGGCCTATAAATTCTTAAGATAGCAAAGTAGAGTCACTCAGGTAGAGTATCATTAAGAGAACAGGTTCTGTTCCTTTAACTGCCTGCTCTCATTACCATTCAGAGGGAAATAGACTGAAACAAAAGCAGTCTCCGCTTCTCTTTTATTCTGGTGGGAGACGAGCTAAGAATACAAACCTCGCTGCTTGTATGCTTTCCTCTATCTGCCTGTGTTCATTACATAGAGCTCTGTGTTAATACCGGGAACCATCTGAGCAAATAATGGCAATTCGCTGCTATGCTAATGCTCCCTCCGGTATTGTATCTGTCTAACGCCCTGTGTGTGTGTGTTTGAGTTATGATCCTGTTGAATTATTGTAAACATCTGCCAGTGTTAGCAGAGTAGACGCAGCGGTAGCTCGGCATATAACCGCGGCTATATCAGGGTTTATTGGTGATGTTCGCATTACGAGTGTTACATTAACAGATGCGATTGAAAACGTATGTGATCACAAATGAGGAACATTTATTCGTGTATTGAACATACAGTATTCCACACATGATACAAATTCAATATGTGCACATTACACAGGAAGAGAGAACAGTAAACCAGGCCAGAAGGACGTCAGAAAACGAGTCTGTATACAATAAAATACAAATCACCGACATGATTGTCTTGCTACTTGCCTGTAGTCCGACTGTTGGTGCATGATTTTCTTTGAATTGCACGTCTAATGAAATGCTGTTATTTCCTTTAACCTAACCTAACTATCTTTGGAAATCATGTGCCTCAAATATAGAACACAATGCTACCTCAGTGCACTGAGCTAATGAGTCTTTTAATTAGTTCTCTCTCGTAAGATGAAACAGATTTTTTTTAAATGATCGTTTGAGAAAGACAGCAGGGTCCAAATTGTATGTTCGCTTTGCAAGGCCTTAGGAAGCTAAGCATCATTAGGGGTGCCAGCGCTGGCATGCTAGAGAAGGTCATGTGACCTCAGTCATGGGGTGCAGGGTAGGGTGGGTTTGGGAAGTTGGGGGTGGGTTGGGGTCCATGAATGCTGTTTTGCCAATGAATAGCTTTTGTGTGCTGAGCAGGGGATCCGATCTTTGGATGCTCTTTGACCCAGATATGATCTAATGGACAAGGAAAGTTTAGACACTGAAGGACTGAATGGAGGATGCAGTCTTGTCCAAATCCCTCCGGTTGTGTTCCCAGCTAAGCTTTGCCTGCAGGTGTATGCAGACCCAGCCGTAACCAGTGGACGACCTCCAACAGATGAATTTGCAAAACAAGTAATGTCCTACAAATGCCACTTGAAGCCATTTGTTATGACTCTGTGTACAGCTTTTAGGAATTACATGGGCAACTTTGGCTTGCCAACATTCCGTTCTTGGTCGATAATGACATTCCCGGAATCCTATTGTGTGCGCTTCGAATGCACAAAAGACTTTGCTGTATTTCTTATTACAGATACCAGTGTAAATGAATCTCTGGTATGTGATGCTGTCCACAGCCAAGCCTATGTAACACCAGTCATGCAATTACATGGCCTTAGAAGCCCTCTGCTGGTCAAAGTTGAGTGCAAACATCAAGGGCCTGTCAAATCACAGCTACCCATATTTAGCCATTTTAACATTGTTATTTTAATACTAGTGTTAATCCTTTTAATACTGATCATAAGGAATATGAAAAAGAAAATGTTACAGCCAATAAGTAATGGTTTATGTTAAGAGTGCTGCGTTTGAAAAGGTCTAAAAGTCTGAGACGTTGAAAATGTGGAATTTAAAATCTAATTTAACCCTGGAAACAACATTCTCAAATCTCATGCTGGGATAACATGGATCATCAGGTTTTGCACAAACATTCCAGCTTGAGTGCATGCTGTCATTAAAGCAAAAGACCAAAAACAAAGCAAATTCTGACATACGTGGTAATCTTCCAATGCAATTTACAAAAGGTATGTTAACAGCATGATGCGTATATGAAAACAAATTAAATTACAATGCAAAATAGCTTTCTCAGACTTCTGGTCTCCACTGTAGGACAAATCGTTGTTTCTTATAAAACGTCAACATTTGATGCAACAAAACTGGATAACTGAAGATTCTCACAATATATTTCCTCTGGAAATTCAGCACTGTTAGCAGGCACAACACAGACCCAGCGTGTTGACAGGCAGGAGAGATGTAGTTGCATTGATTGTATTGGGATCAATGCTCCCATTTACTGTCTAACTGATTTTTTTTCTTTAATTATGTAGGGTGTCGATGGCATTTATCCAATCACCCCAGGCCTGCTGAGTGCATACCCAGTGAGGTGAAAATCTTTACAATTAGTACATTTAGTGTCAGTCCACAGGCAATGAACAATAGTCAACATCCCTCTGGGCTAGAAGAGTGGGAAAACAATACAGACATACACAACTGTGTCTCGATCAAACAACATGTCAGGATATATAAATACATACACATCACTGGAGACTTTAATCAAAGAGCAGATTTCAATAACAGCATATGTGTTTTCTAAGTCTGTACTACTAATAGATTTGCCAAGCTGGCAGAAATGAAATAGAAAGGTATAGGAATCTAAAACATAAATTGTTGCCACAATGACAAGAAAACCGTCACGATTATGCAATTTCAACCATTACATATAGCGAATTAAAAGTGTTAACAAACATGTTTCAAGCATGTTCGAACCCGGTGTGTTTAATCTAAAGCAGAGAAACGGGTCAACATTACACTGAAAGAGTCAAAGCTCCAGGCACAATATTCTGATGAAGTTCTGAAGAAACGTTTATTATACAACAGTGAGCAAACAGTGAGTTCCAATCCATTAATCTGATTGGATAAGTGGCATTCCAAAAGCACTGGTATTTTGCATAACTGTACAGGAGCTTGATTGTATCTACTTGTCTGTATTTGCTGCTTGCTCCTCCTTTGGCTTTTTTTGGAACTATTTTCTTTGGCAAAGCAAAAGTAAACCAAATTGCTGCCCATATTGACTGGAATGTAAGATCTTAGTTTATCAAACTGTTTTATTAAAGCACTATCACACTCACAATTGTGCTGGTGTATTTAATATCAGCATGGCTATAAACAGCGGTGACTTCGTGCCTGTGGCAAAATCACAGCCCTGGTGATATTTAGTACTACAGCATCCCTGCTCATGTGATATTGCCTAAACAGCGCAGTTTGTAATAGAAAAGCGGTTGTACACTGTACGGCAGTTTGAAGAGCTGTCATGGATCTGGTGATCACAGCAGTCCACAAGTAATAACTTCTGATCTGAAATCACATTTCCGCTTCATGCTCAACAAGTTATTTTGCTGTGAGATAACAATCACATTACCAGCACAGTAACTACATCAAACACTGCATTTATTTTAAGCAGCGAGATCGAGTTGGCGCCTTCCATCTGTGATCTATATCTGTGGTCAGGCGTTCTGCCAAACGGACCACAGTGTGCCCAAAGTGATGCTGTAGGCCAACACGGTGAGCAGGTAGACCCTGAACAACAGCACGTCCAACACATACCCTACCTGCAGCCACTCCTTTGCAATCTCCCTGCTTTCGTCTTTCTTCTCAAGGAACTGACGGATGGTGGTGATCTCATGCAAGATGCTGTCCATCACAGGTGGGCTGGTGTCCCGCACGGTCAGTCCCAAGCCCAAACTCCTTCCTGTGTCCCTGGAGCCCTCGCAGCTGTGATGGTTGCAGCGCACTGCTTAAAGAATGACAGGTGAATCTCAATGCTTGTTGAGAAATCCAGCTTCTGTTGTGGAACGTGCCAGCTGGTTTCCAAACTGGACATTGGGTAGCTAACTGGACACCTTGTTACAAAAACCAGAGTGACCACTTTAAGATGGTATGAAACAAACAGGAAGCTATTTGTTTCTGGTCCAAGATGATCTACAAGATATAAATTTGAACTTGCTACCATGTTGAAACCAGCTGCCATGTTCCAAAACAGACACCAGCTGAAACTGGATTTTCCACCGGGGAACACAAACCACCTTGTGGTTGCATCAAAATTTTACAGCAATTGCCTGAACCCCCACCTGTGTTCAGGTTGTTCTCTTTGTAGATAGGGAGGTCAGATCCCTGGGAGAGGAGAGAGCAGAACTTCTTATTGCGAATGCAGAGCAGCACTGTGGCTTTCTCCAGCACCAGGTGCTTGACCCACTGGGGCACGTGGGACTGCAGATCCTGTTTGTGCACCAGCCTCACGATCAGAACGGTCTCTGTCAGACTGATCACCAGCAGGGCCATGCACACCACAAAGTACACACCTGCACACAGGCATAAATGAAATTATATGCAGCGTTCCCTCTAAACGTTGTTCTGTCTGTTTTTATTGGATAGTGTCGAGTCAAACACGTGCGCAGTTACAAAGAAACCCTGTAAAAGTTAAAAGCCCTAATGCAGAACATTTCTTTGTTAGTCTATTTATCACTTTTTTACACAGTAAGTAAAAAAGAAATATAATGCACATCCTCAGTGGGCTTCTGTATGTTTGTAAGTGATCATTATTTTTGTAATTACATTTAGTTGCCACTGTGGACTTCAAATCTCTGGACCACTTTAGGATGCTCTGCTTATCTCGAGCATCTCTGCACAAGCTTTCTCACAGCTGCAGTTGTTGCATGCTGAAAATCAATGGACGTGTGGACGGACTCCAGCTGAAAAACTGCCCATTCATTTAGCTCTGATTCAAGTCGTCTCTAGCTTTTGTTCCCACACGTTGAATCTACATCTGTGTGGAACTTCTGTCTGTGTGGGAGTCACAGCAGAAAAAAGGCCCAAGGAAACTTCAGGCCTAATCATTTGACTTAAGTTAACTTTAACTTAAGTTAAATTATCCATTCCACAAGTTTCCACATTTATTTGTACTTACTAAAAGTAAAAAGATTTGTATGAGCTTTTTTTAAACCATATCCTGAAACCTGTTATCTCAACAAATTGCCTGAACTAATGTATTAGTCAAGTAAGTTACACCCCTGCCTTAAATTAAATAGATGTGTTTACCGATGAGAGGCGTTCCTATGGCAGTAGCTGGCAGGGTGTCAGAAACAATGATGAGAAAGACAGAATAGCCTAAGAGCAGAGTGATTTTGAAGGACACTCTCTCTCCACTGTCTGGAGGCAGGTAGAACCCAACAATGTCCATCACCATCAGGAATATACTGGGCAACAAAAGGTTGACTGTGTAGAACAAGGGTCTGCGTCGGATCACAACCTGGTTATTATAAAACAAATTATGATGTAATATATTTGTGGTTTTACTTTAGTATTATACAATTTCTTCCCTACATAAACATGACCAATCATTTGATTCGTGTACAATTAGTGATGCATTTTCAACAAATCGTTAATATACTTAACTGTACTAGCTTAGCATTATTGTTTATTTGTAGGTTTATTGCAGATATTTTGATTCTGACGGTTAAAAAAAGCTTTTATCTGTGACATGTTTCATTTGCAAAGGCAAATGGATTAACTTGACGTTATATTGTTACTCACGTGGAACTTCATTTCGGCGTAGTAATCATCCTCATCCACACTGAACTGTTTGTATTTGGAGAGAACATGAAGCAGCTCCCATTCTCCTTGGTTCATGAACACGTTCTTGTCTTCCTTTACTTCCTCTGGCGTTCTTATTAGCGTGATGTTGATGTCTTTAGCTATAGGGCAAGATCAAACTGTCAGTTTTACTGTAGATCGATAAAACGTATTTCACATGCTACTTGTGTCTCTTGCGCTCGAATAATTTTAGCGTTTTTAAAATAAAACTCCATTTCCCAAAAAATGTACTTATTTCTGCGATAAATGTGCTGTTTTGAAATAGCAACTCGATGGTTGTCTGTGTTTAATTAGCTTTCATGCTTCAGGTTCCTGCATAATTGAAGATCGCTTCTCTCAAAATCCTTTTAGACTTGGATTGCGAGTGTAGGTGGATTTCACTGTCACTGACGACAATAGATCGCTCTCCCAAGACTGTACTGAAATGTGTTTACTTACTTGTGTGCAGCCAGCTCTGGAAAGTCAGGCTGCAACTTTGGACATCAAAAGGAAAATTATAGATGTTGAGGGAACAGGCAGTCACCACCTGGATGGGCTTATAGTTGCGCACAAGCCCGTCGTGGCCTACATAGACGTATGGAATATCGGGAGATTTTCCTACATCCACACTGCACACAGAAAGCAAGCAAAAAATAGGGTTTAGCTAAAGAAAGCAACTTATGACCTATTTTTAAAAGAAATTAATTAATGCAAAAAAGTTTTACTTTTTTGCAGAAAACTAGTGCAATGCCTAAATGATATGAGATGCTGCTTTAAACAGGAGACTGATGTAAAATTCAGATATAAAAAACAGTCACACATATCAGTTCCACTCACAATTCATTGATCAGAATATCTGGAACCCAGACGTTGGCAGTAGGTATGGAAATTTGCTTGACTTCATCAAATTCCTCCGGATTCCACACAAGGAATTCATCTGTCCATTGCTTTTGGAAGAAAAATTTACATAAAACGCCCATTGTATAAGAAATTGGTTTAAAGCTTTGAATTGATATATTTCTATATATTTATTAAAACGTGTAAAATACTTTGGTAATGCAGAACTATATACTTCTATCATAAGTTAAACTGTTTTTTTAACCTCAACATACCTGTCTGTACCACACGTATGTTGTCAAGACCTGGTTTTTCTCATCCTATGTTGCATAAAAGTACATAAAACGTGTAAATATATAAATAGGCAAATGTATGAGCTGTAAACAAGTGAATTTTCTTAATAGCATATTTTAGTTTAAATATTAAAAAATAACAGGTTTTTGAGACTTACTCACCACATTCAGAATAGCATAAACCATTAAATCAATGGCCACCGTTGTTGATTGTCTCCAGTCTCGGACAGGTCGAACCCCTTTCTTATATCCGGCACTTAAAAATTCATTTATCCGAACCAGTGTGGCATTGGCAAAACGCCCAGGGTTATTGCCCAGCTTCTTTACTGCACCAAGAATACAACAGGCTATTATCTATTCCTTACCTAAGTAGAAACACCTATTTCTATTCATTCAAAATTAATAGAAATACCTGCATGCAAATTGATGAGTAATGATGAGCATGTTGGCAAAATCACAAAACCTCAGCTATTCCTGCCGCATAGCATTTTAATACCGTAACCACCCCAGACATTTGATTGTGCTATGCCACTCCCAATATTCAGTGTAGTGGTCTTTCAATGACCAATTTTTAAACTTCAATCGGAACTTCAAAGCCAAAATACTGTCTAGCTTGACCGTTCACTAGATTTCGAGACCCAGCCTTTGAGCAATGCGATTTTTAATATGATATTTGACCATTCTTTTGTCTTTCAGCTCTAAAGTGAAGTTAAAAGCTGTATGAGAAAAGTTACCTGAGCAGGCCACTGTAGCTCCACACATGCAAACGCAAAGAGCTGTCCAGAGTGCTGAAACATTCATTTTCGCAGTCTTGTTCCGCGGTGAAATGGGTTCTTCTCGCAGGCTGCCAGCCCGGGGCTGCTTCCATCCACTGATGCGCCCTAAGCTCCATTAGTTATCTCTAAGCTTCCCATAAGCGCTTGGGTTGTGTCAATTACAGCACTTAGTCCACCCGCCCTCCACTACATCATCAATCCCACAGCCCGAGTGGGCCCACAGCACTTTAGCCTTTATGCCCCAAGTCACCGAGATGCATCTGAGAGAATTAACTTTACAAGCATTACAAAGCATTGCATTGTGTAATAAAAACTAACAGAGATGAGCTACTATTTAGACTACCACAAACGCTATAAAATAATTCGTAATAAAAAGCGTTCTTAATTGCCGCTTTAGGAAAACAGAATGGTAGCGTTATTGTGTATGTATCTGTTAAATCGTTTTATTATAATAGGTTTGAACAACAATTAATGTGAATGTAAAACGTGCTTTCTAAAATTTGCTATTGCTTTTGTTTTCCTTGCGCAATAACGCAGCAGCGGGCGTCGCATATCAATAACGGCTACCTTTGACATTTCATGGGTCATATTTCTTCACCAAGTTCAAGTCAATTTCCATGAGCACTTAGACGACTACATTAAACTGTGATCTAATACTTCGCCCAGCCATGATGAGACTTAATTAGCCCGGCAATAGGCGGTTGATTAGATTTGTGTCAGGAAAATATTATCAGAATTTTGTAGAGAAATTGAATTATGCCTTTTTTCTGACTGGATAGGCAGCTCTGAGATGCTGTTGTGTATATAATGAAAACACAATGCAGTGACGTGAAGGTGATTATGGTTTATATTTCGGTAAGGAAGCTGGAGCTTGATATATGATATTGTTACAGGTACAAGGAGGACATATACTGTATATATAGCAAGATATGATTGCAGCAAGAGGAAATATATAGTGTACATATATTTACTTAGCTCTCAGAAGGCAAACTGTGAGGAGCCTTTAGAAACTTAATTCAACTACTCAGTTATTAGCCGGTTTAAATAATTATTATTATTATTATTATTATCAGCTGGCTTCTTTTTGTCTGCTTCTTTTTGAATGCAATATTCATCTTTTGATTCTGATAAATGCTGAAAGTGCATGTTGGAATATCTCAATCACTTTATTTATACACAGTATTTTCCATGTTCTTTAATTTTCATTTAACTTTTTTAGATTAACTGCATTCCACAATTTATTATGGACATACTGTAGCTGAAAGCACAACAGGAGTAAAGTGGGGTCAAAAAATGATTTGTTTACTTTAATTCTGCACCAAAACAATCACAACAGTATTAACATTATAGATTGAAGCTAGTTATTATGATTCTTACATTTAAAACAAACATTTTAAACCTACTAATCTTATGCACATCTCATTAGGCTGGTCATTAGTTACATTTTAAATTTAAAACTGTTTACTGAAACCTATTTATACAATCAGACTACAGAAGCACATTTTTCCCAATTACTGTGAATAACTGTAAAAAATAAAAGATTTCACAAATTTTGTGAAAGTTTGAAGCAACAATTTTGAAGATTTGCATGTCACATATAGCCAATTTCTAAGTAGCAAGCTAGTCCTAACTAGTCTTGCTAGTTTAAGCAACCGTCAACATCGTACCAATAACTAACCTGCTGGCTTTTTAAACTGTATCACCAAATCAATTAACAAAATAATTAGCTTGTCTGTCCAGCTAGTTCCAAGCAACACACTTTAGGAACACTGTATTACCAAAACCATCATAATTGCTGACCCTTTAAAACTGTAACTGTATTTGTAATCTTAATATATCATTGTGGAAAAACATGCCGGTTTCAAATGTTAGTTTTAACTCCTTTGCTCTCCTTCCCACTTCTCTCTTTCTTTTTGTCTCTTTTTCACCACTGTCAGATTTTCACACAGAGCCCCATCCACTCCACAGCAGCAGCAAAGTCATCGAGTACACGAGCACAAGCACCAGGTAAACCCGGAAGAGGAGTTTGTCTACTTTAAGGCACAGTGCCAGCCAGTAAGACTGTGCACTGCGTTCATTGTCCTCCTCCTGAAGGTACAGTTTGAGATGCACCACCTCCTGTAGGATCTTCTCCAACGCAGAGTCACTGTTCGAGCCCTCGGTGAGGGAGAACAGATCCGTCTCTGAAGAAAGATCAAACTCGTAGCCTGAAGGAGTCACAAAGGCACAAATATTGGAACACAAATATTAAGCGACTTAAAAACATGTAGTGTGTGACATCTGTATAGTTAGACAAAAATGGATAATATGTATTTTATTAGATGATGAATTATTAACAAATAATTGTTTTAATGTGGTGCTTGCATTTACAAAACTAGCTGCCATGATACAAACCACAAAATGGCCGTTGTGGTTAGTTGTCAGGATTGCTCAGTTGCTTAGCTATTCTGAGTGGTTTTGGGGGTTTGCCCTAGCAAACACGGCTAATAACTTGTCTAATGATGCCAAATGTGCAAAAGACTGTCTCCTACCCCCTGACTGATCCACGTCATCCAGCGTCTTTACTGAAGTGAACACGCTCTCAATAAAGCTCTGGTCTGTTGAGCCGTATTTATCCAGTAAACAAGCAGAGATGGACATCTCCTTGACATCCCTCTCGCTGTAATGCAACAGCTTCACCACGAAAATGGACTTCGCCAGACTGAGCACCAGCAGGGCCATGCAGACAGCAAAGAAAACCCCTGTGACCAAACAAGTGGACATCATTTTAGTGAGGTGAATTTGCAGCCTACTGGATTGTCGTTAATAAGCAAACATCGCAGTTAGGAGAAGCGCTGCCTGCATACCAATGAGTGGCGTTTTAATGGCTGTAGCTGGGATTTCGTCCATCAGATTGACTCTGATTACAGTGTAGCCTAGAAGAATGCTGGTTTTGAAAGTGATGCGAGTTCCACTGTTGGGTGGCAGATAGAAGCTGATGACGTCCACAACCATGAGGAAGATGCTCGGGATGAGCAGACTTACCACGTACAGCAGAGGGCGTCTGCGGATCAACACCTGCGGGGAGACAGCGAGACTGGAGTGAAACAGTCGCACTAGGTGATATTTTGTTCCATTACCTACTCTTAGAGACATCTGGCCTCAGAACAGTCTAAAACGGGCGTCTAAAGGGGTGTCTAAAGGGCTCACTTGCATAACAACCTAAAGCCTTCTCCCCCATTTCCCGGATTTGCTAAATCAAGCCCAATTGCTCATTCTAGAGCTGAAATTGTTTTCCCACACTTCATCTCCCCCGAGAACCCAGATTTGATTCCTGAGCGTCCCGTTTGATTCCATCAACCTCGCCGCCACTTGCCTTAGAGAGACACAAAGGGAGCCACCCACTGCCCTTCATTTAGGACCATCCATTTCACTTTCCTTGTTTAAGGCTGCTTAAATCTTCACAGTACGACAAAGACCAATTTCATACCGACTTAAACATGTTCCCCGCCCATTCCGCCAATGAGTAAAAACACAAATATGGATTCTAAATGGCTTTGGCAATGAGCCACAGAGCAAAGGTAATCTAAGAACACAGCCGTGTGTGCATCTTAGTGGAACAGTGTGGATTGCCCACCAGCTTTGAGCTATTGGCCCGTTCCTCCCTCTAAACACGGCGCTCATTGATCAAATGCCAGAAAGACAGTCTCATTATTATCATCCTCGCTGTGTGCTGTCTGCCGCTAAGCCTCATCTATTAGCATTAGCGTGGCTCCGCTATCAGCAACGCAAAGGTTGGAGACGGGTCGTGACACATGTCAGGTTACTGTCGATACTCTGCGTGTCCGGCAGACTGTTATGTGCCAAATGTCTGTGTTCACAAAGATCACAAGCAAACTGGAATGTTGAAAACATTATAAATGTCCAGGTTCGGAAGAGTCTAATTAGAACTGAATATTCTGAACTGTTAGAACTGTTATATTAGAACTGTTTCATTCTGTGTATGAATCTTATAGGCAGGTCCGGGTGCTTCTGTGGACTTCGCATTTTCTACGTTTAGATTTTGAAAGAAATCTATGAAAGTCTAACAAATGGAGTTAAATATGGTAAAAATGTGTTAGGCAGAACTTAAAGCACTACACTTTTGATGTTACCTCAAAGAATTGTTAAACTAACCTAACGATTTTCCAAACAGTCCAGTTTTGTATGTGAAGATTTCATGTGGGCCGGTTTATAACTGTAGTTTTTGACATTTATGACATTTACACCATGACATTTATTTTCTATTTTAGGCTAATTTAAGGACAAGCTTTGTAAAGCTGCCATTGAGTGACAGTTTTCCTCGTTGAATAATCCTCACATTAAACTGAATGTGGGCGTAGTCTCTGTCCTCCAGACTCAATGTCCAGTAGTGAGAGGGGACAGACAGCAGCTCCCATTCACCGTCATTCATAAACTCTCTGGTGTCGCTAGCGATCTCCTCAGCCGACCTCCACAGAGCTAAATCCACCTCATTCACTGTTAGAGAAACACATCATCAGTTTATTGTCTTTAGACATGAGTACACATTCTACAAATCCAAGTCAAAACTCTTTTCATTCACAAACCACTGTGTGTTATGGCACAAATGAGTGTTTGTGTTGGAAGGTTTGTGAGATTATTCAAAATCTGTTCGCTTTTAAAAGATTTCAACCAGCGCTGATCAAAACCACTCCGCAATCACCACAGCTCTCATTATACAGAGGTGAGGTTGTTTTTAAAGAAGTGAAAGCACACGCTTGTGTTCTCGTGAGTAATTTACCTGAATGAAGCCAGCTGCGAAAGGTCAGAGTGCAGTTCTGCCTGTCAAAGGGAAAGGCAAAAATCTCCAGGTGACAGGCCGAGACCACCTGGATGGGTTTGTAGTTTTTTACTGTTCCTGAGCAGTTGACATAAACATATGGGATGACCGGAGATTTACCAACATCCACACTGTTAAGAGAGACACAAGTATGATGCAACGTGATTATAACTCGAGTAAATACAGGCTTACACTATCGATCGCATTTATTTTCCTGTCATACAAGAAGCTTATAATCAAAGCATGCGATAATGAAACTTTTAAATGAATGAATGTACATACAATTCGCTTATAATGATATCAGGCACCCAGATGGCATCCGAGGACAGTGATATTTCAGTGATTTCATCAAATTCCTCGGGATCCCAAACAAGAAACTCATCGTTCCATATCTAAAACATTAGAGTGATGTGGTTTACTGTTACCACCCAGTATGTCCCATGAGAAAGATTCAGATCTTTCAAAAATTCAGTCTTCATTGGCTCTCAAATTTCATACGTTCCAAAATGTGATTATAGGCTTTTTTTGTTTTTTTTTAAGAACGTAATTCTCAAATTCTTGCACAATAAACCTAGACGTGTTATTTGAAACCTACACATAAAAGCCTTTATCTTACACAAAGTGTCACTTTTTTAAATGTGTGATCTGTGCTTTATGGTTTTAGAAAGTTAAACTGTTTTGGTATCAGGTATGTATATTTTGTAAAATATGCATCTATTGATAATATGTCTAATTAAAATAAACATTTAGATAAAGGTTTAAGGTCTGCTGATGGTTTGAGTTGTTGTTATTGCTCTTACATGTTTAAATAAATTAGCTACACAAAATGATTTTAATGTGTTATTAAGAGTTTAAATTATAATTTTTATAAATTTTCTGTAAAAATATTTTTAAAAATTCTTTAAAAATATACATTTATATATGTTTACTAAAATATTAAGGATCTAGTTTTTTCTATACACAATACACCAACTGCATGGAACTGAGTGAAGCATTACAAAAACAAGCGACCAAATCATTGACTAGATTTTACCAATTAAACAATTAAACATTAGTAAATTGATACCAACTTGGCGATACCAAAGGCTGGTGGTAACTTTCTGAGTCTGTCCATCCTGTAAAGACACGCACGTGCAATGTTTTACTCATGCAGAAAGACTTTTACGTCTGTAATATTATTTATTTGTCAAAATATTTGTAGTTTTACAATATTTTGCAAATGTAAAATTGTATTCCTGTAAACATTTCTACACTGTGCACGTAAAGCTTCAACCATCATTAATCGAATGATCAATTTTAATATATATAATTTTAGAGGTTAAATGCACAGAATCTTACCACATCGAGAACTGACTGGATTATAAGGTCAAGGTAGACAGTAGTTGGATTAGTCCAGTTCAAGACAGGCCGAACGCCACAGTCATATTTGCGAAGCAATAATCTGGTGAGTTGGTTCAAAGCAGATCTTTTTGGTTTTTCCGGAGTCAATTGAACCTGAGGAATAGCTGTGCGGGAATGTTAAACAGTGCACATGCACACTTAAAAGTGCTGCTTAGCATACAAAATTCAGCCACACAAATTATAAAGCTCATATGAGTACAGGTGACTTTTTAAACAGTTTTAAAATATTTCTGCTTATATAAACTGTTGTATATTTCGAGTATTCAATTGACTGCTATAATTGAATGACTGTATTTATATAGTAAAAAACTTTGAACTCACCTGACAGCAACAAAGAAAGCAATAGCACAAGATTCATCCTGACCATTAAATTCCAAGATCTGTTTTAGAAGAAAAAATGCAGCTTCATTCAGATCTCTTTTCTGCCGTTTTTAATAATTCTTCTGATTACAAGTGCCTTTTTTGCAGAAAAACAGTGTGAAGCATCACAATGGTTGCCATGCACGACTACAATAAGGGTACGGCTGCAACTTGCTGACCACTCCAGCAAATTGATTTTCCATTATGATGGTAAGAAGATATGTGTTTGGTGAATGGGACGGATGTGTACTCCCAGCATGTAGTCATGGACCCTAAGCATAGACCATGATTTCATCATGATTTCATCATTTCTTCATCTTTCTTTCTTTCTTTCTTTCTTTCTTTGCTTTCTGTCTTAAGCAAGAACTGCTAATGCTGGTCTAAATGAGACCATAAAAAGTGGATGGAGCGATTAATATGGTGATTGTTTCGGGTTTCCACGATGCACCTAATAAAAGTGTTGGCGGGCAGGGGTTTTTTTTTTAAAAGAAGAGACTAAGTAAATTCAACGTTTGTGCTAGTTTCTTTAAATTCGGAGACAGGGGCGCGATTAAAAATATAGTTTTATTTGTGTTATTAGGCCTATATTTAATATATTATTATATATTAATAATATAACCAACCTTTAAAGAAACGGGTTACGGCTGTAAGTGTAGTCTGTATTAGTCTATTGTTACCGCTATGATGTAGATTTAAAAAATAAACGTTACCTATCACAACAGTTATTAAAAGCATACATTAAAATTAGCAAATTGTCACACACAGGATTTGTCTCTTGACTGTTTTCCAAGCGCGTGCACGGCGTGCCCGACGCGCGCTTGATTGAGCGTGTGTCTCAGCTCAGCGGGTGTGTGGGTGTGTGTGCGCGCTACATGGAGCAGGTCACACTCTGGAGTCAGGGCGAAGCAATCTGGAGAAATAACAAAAAGTCATTCGGCGCTGCCATGAGAGTTGAACAGGACTTTGAACATGGGGAAAACTCAGCAAACTCGGTGAGCAAAGTGTCGTATTTTTGGAGAAAATGTGCGTTTTTATCTGATAAAGCGTGTAATTAATCTAGACGCGCACAGCGGGGTTCGAGCGCTTCTGTCTTTAGTGTCGGCGGTGTTAATTTGTTTAAATTGGAAAGTTCAGGTTAACAGGATTTAAGATTTTGTAAAATCACTTTATTTTGTTGAGCAAAACTGTATTTTTTGACACGACAGTCTGTCAAAAGTTGTCTTTGTATGACTTTGAATAATTCACTTTTTATTTGAAACGGTTCTATTCAGATTGATGACCATTTAACTTTGTGATATTCATTAAAATTGTTCAGGCTGTATTTTAAATAAAATCTAGAAACGAATGTATATTTTCACGTTGTCTGAGTCACTCTCCAGAGCACTATGATAAACACAAGCGTTATCTGTGTCGAAGGCCTAAAATAGAGCTTTGAGCGCGCGCTCGCAGGCCTCCAGCTCACCATATATGTCTCCTGCTCCCAGTCTAGGGTGTCTGGCTGCCTCCACAGCCATGCTGACATTCCCACCTGCTGTCAGAGCTGCTTTATATAGCGCCTGCGTCTTTCATTTCGGACACAGGCGTTTAAAATGTTTACATGCCACTTCTGCCACATGGTGGAGCCTATTTTCGGAGATACTGTATTTAAACAGATGTGAATTCGAATAGGAGATAAGGTATGGGTTTAATGCGAGTTGGGCCTACGCGTGTATGCAGAAATCACCTTGCAGTGGCAACCTTTTATAAATGTTGAACAGGGCCAGCTCTGGCTCGCTGACTCTATCAGCCCACGCTCATTTGACACCTGAGTCAGAAATCTGGTATGGTGGGTGATAAATCCAAGTGTAAATTGCTTCTCATATCATATTCTTGTTTTTAACTCATCAGTTCACACCTGCTCTTTTTTTCTGTAACTGATCTTGTTATTTAGTAGTTAATTGCTCAAGTGGGTCTTGTTATATGCAAACAGAAGTATTCTTAATACGCCCGCGACATCATTAGGAAATGAAAAACAGGATGTCTGCTTGTGTTTTTCAGAACCAAATGCTGCTGAACCAGCTGAGAGAGATCACAGGCGTTCAGGACCGGCATGTTCTCCAGAGCGCCCTGAACGTATGCACAGCAATAAACACACAAATGTTTGTAAATATGAAAATTATACCACGGTTGGAGGGATTAAGTAACTTAGACGTGGTCATAAAAACGTGTCACATGACTCTAAAACAAAACATTGAACTCTATTTTGGCACAGATTTGGCGTTCAAGAGTGACTTCGTATTCATTTGTATTTCAGTAGTGATGACTAATGGCTAGTTAACTTAGTGTATTTATCCAGGCTAGCCAAGGTGACATCAGCCATGCTATTGGGCTACTGACCACCCAAGCCACAGAGGAACAGCACATGCCAGAGGAACCCACCCAAGCCAATAATGAGAGAAACACCCCCAATACACAGACCGGTGAGCTTACGGGAAAGAGAGGAGATGACCAAAGTCAAATAACATTTGTGTCATCACATTTTCCGAAGATCAATTTATTCATATAGCAGTGTGATGTAACACAGATGTTAGGATGTCTGTTTTATGCTTGTGTAGCTGTTTGATCTTGTGTCACTGGATTTGTCGCCAGGTCCTGCTAAAGACGATCTGCAGACCGCGATTGAGCTGAGCCTTCAAGAGTCACATCAAGCGGAGGCAGAAAAGAGAGAGCTCCACAGGTTCATTACTACATACTAAATGAGATACGCTGATATGTAGTAAACATAGTTCAAATGTAGTTCTATTATGTTCAGATTTTAAAAGGGTTACAGTTTCCCCAGACCTCACATCCATGGTGAAATCCAGTCTTCCCTGACACAGTGAAAACTTGGTCAAAGTTTAGCCCAGAATAGACCAGCCACCTTCTCAATATGCTGGCAGCTGCAGCTATCCACCCTGGTCTTGGCTGAATGACCCAGTACTGGTTTACTCTAGGGCTCTTGAGGTTAGTGCAGAAGAGAATGCGGCCCGCATGAAGAGGAAGAGATGTGAGGTGTCTGGAGAGAGCTGCAGCCCTGCGGACTGGATCCGACAGGAGGACTGGTCCGTGGGCATCCGGAATGTGGGAAATACCTGCTGGTTCAGTGCTGTCATTCAGGTGGGTTGTGGTTGTAATCACACATGTAATTTTGAGATGGTGCAAAATCAGTATTTTTTATAAGACTTTTATAAAATACTGGTTGACTGATGTTGAGTTTTTAGTGGCCATAGTCTGTAATTCATTGGGAATGGGCTGTATTATTGGTATTGGTAAGTTTCCACTTGTGACATCGCACCACTGTTTAATAACATTGTAAATATGTGAAAAATATAACATATAGCAAATATAATGTAAGTAAATATTGTGTATTGTGTAAATATTCTTTTAATTGAAGCGATGTTATGCTAGTCTAATTTACAGAACTTGAATTATTTAGGCTGTAATACATCACCATCCTGTACTCTAGACATCGCCATGGGCCATTGAAAACACCGTATCAGTGAGCCACTCATTTTCTCATATCCTCTCAGTTGATTTGTAGAAGCTAATTGTACAGTGTTAGGTTCATTAATCTTTTAGTAGCAACAGATTCTTTGGAAACAAAATTCTACAATAAAGGGCTGCTAAAAGTGTTCACATCTAACCTGTTACTGTGTAATCTGGCCATATTGTGCGAATTAAATTAAGAGTGTTGCTAATGACTGGAGAAGAAGACCAGGTGGAGCTGCTTCTTTGTTTTTGTTCCCGAATGCAGAAGCATCTCAGCGCTCTAATTTTATTATGGCCATTCCAGACCGAAGTAAGCTATGCTTCTTAGATGTCTGTGTTGAAATCTGAGCCTCCAATGATATCGATAGACGTCCGAGCTAATTAAATAGAGCATTGTTTTGATGATAGACTGAGCGCTGAACTGTAAAACCTGATGTCGGAGCGAGTTTATGGCTTACAGATAAGCACAAAAAGATCTTTTGTCATTATGTCATGCAGTTTAATGTGACCTTCAGATAATGCGTAATGATGTCATTGAGTCCCACTGTGGACAAACATTCTTAGCACATCCTGTTTTGCTGTACAGTTTTTGAAGTCTGAACTATGACACGTTATTTGTTATTCTGGCACTATTGTTAATTCAGTCGTTTCCGTTTACATATTAACCTCAGAAGTAATTTCTCATGAATCAAATTCACAATTCACTTCATTCAGTACGATAACTGACATAAATTAATTCAACGCAGTTGTTAAGCTAATTTGATGAGAAATGTGTCCTCATGTTTTTAGTCTCTTTTCCACCTGCCCGTCTTCCGTCGACTGGTGCTCAACTACTGCCTGTCCGAACGTGTACTGGAGAAGTGCAAGAGTCATTCAGTAAGTAATCTGACAGATTAGCATGACTGTCATTTAATCTTGGTTCAGGTTTAAGTAATCTTGGTTCAACCAAGGGTCAGTCTAATTTCTCGTATCCTCAATATTACAAGCAAATCTAAATGAGTGATTCCACTGGATCTGTTGCAGGAGAAAAGGAACATAGCCTTCATGCAGGAGTTGCGTTGTCTGTTTGCTCTGATGGTGGGCTCGAACCGAAAGTTTGTGGACCCCTCTGCAGCTGTGGAGCTTCTCAGGGATGCGTTCAGAACCAGTGAAGCCCAACAGGTACATCATTTAACACAAATGATTCACAGTTGTCCTATCACGGACTAATCTTAGAATTAAATAGCTGCAAGGGGAGCACTATTGAAACGTACTTTGAATGTTCTCAGCTCACAGCAGCTTATAATGCTGTGTAAGTGAGCCTGTTAATTAGGCACTGTGCTGTGTGCTTTTAAAAGGTGTTTATTTTAAGTTTGCCTATTCTAGGATGTCAGTGAATTCTCACACAAGTTGCTCGACTGGCTGGAGGACGCATTTCAACTGGCTGCTAACGGAACGTAAGTTCATATGTATATGAACTGTACAAAGACAGTCAAATACCCTAATATAATGCACTTAGCTTTGTAACCTAGGCTTAGCTTTGTAGATTAGGCTTGTTAGTTCTTAGGGCAAAATGTTTAATGCCCTTTCCCTCTTTGAAAGTCGCTTTGGATGAAAGCGTCTGCTAAATAAATTAATGTAATGTAATAAAAGCTAACTGCTAACTGTTGGTAGATTGTTCCTAGATAGTATTAGTATGTATAGTAGTAGAAAGTGATAGTATACGTATTTAATAGTCCAGAAAACTAAAAGATGGCAGCTGTTTTCTCCAGTAACCCAGAGGATAAACAAAACAACCCAATGGTGCAGCTGTTCTATGGAACATTTGTGGCTGAGAGACTTCTTGAAGGTAAGGGAATGATATTTGTTGTGTTGATTGTTCTGTGTTTGTCAGGCCCATTGCTAACTGTTGTGTCATTGTGTGCAGGAAAGATTGTTTCCAATATTGAGCAATTTGGACAATACCCTCTGCAAGTAAACGGCTTCAATAATTTAGATGAATGTTTGGAGGGTGCCATGGTTGAAGGAGAGATCGAGTCCCTTCATTCAGATCAGGGAGTTTCCACTGGTCAGGAGGTAATTTTGTTTATGATCAACTGTTGTCCTTCCATATTTGATCTGACATTTTGTTCTAAACATGTATGTTGAGTTGCATGTTAAGTTAATGAATTCAATACTGTGACTTTTCTCATTGTTTGCAGAGGTGGTTCTCCAAGCTACCACCAGTATTGACCTTTGAACTGTCCAGATTTGAGTTCAATCAGTCTTTAGGGCGACCGGAAAAAATACACAAAAAACTGGAGTTTCCCCAAGTGATCTACATGGACAGGTTAGTGAAGTATCTTTTTGGTTATTGGCCTATTGTACACCTGGCCCTCAGATGGCATTTACACTGTGCAATCAAGTGCAACCCTATCATGTTCATTGTTCAGAGTAGAGCATGATGGAAAATGTTCAGCCTAGTTTGTCTGGTGATCTGTTTGTGATCACCAGAATACACCAATGTGACCAATGTATTATATACTATATAAATGTTCTTCGTGTGCAGATACCTCCACAAAAATGTAGAACAGACTCATGGTAGGAGAGGGGAAGTCAAGAGACTCAAGGACCAGTTAACCGTCCTACAGCAGAAACTTGAGGGGTAGGTTCAAAAATCTGAACGCTCGCTACAGTATATCCAGATTAACACTGGATAGCACATAATAGAATATTGGAAAGCTGAATGTGGAATACTGCTCCTACTCTTTTGTTTTTCTGTTTAAAAGATATCAAAACTACGGTTCAGGTCCAGCCAAATACCCCCTGGCTGACATGTTGCAGTATGTACTAGAGTTTGCCACCACAAAACCCACAAATGCGTCCCCGGCCTCCCCAATACCTCCAAACCCTCCAGTAAACACAGAATCCACCTCAGGTGACACCAGGCAAGGCCCAACGCCAAACACACTCTCCTGTGTTTCATGGTTACATCAGCAGCGTGAGAGCGCAATATAAAATGCTTGTTTACTCATCTGTGTTTGTTTCGCTCTCTGACTATGTTTAATGTCTTGCTGCAGTCAAACAGAACCAGATGATACAGGCCCGTCAGATGGTCCGAGCTGCTCGCAGACAGCCACACAGAGGACTCCCATACACAAGCCTTTCACTCAGTGCAGGCCTCCAATGGAAGTACCGCTGCAGCCAGCCCCCCACAGCGTGACTGAGGAGGAGCTGCACTTTGTCAGAAGTTGCTTACAGCGCTGGAGAGCAGAGGTTGAGAGCACCATCAACGGTATGTTCTTCATGATGTGGTTGCTCTCTAGAGGACGTGTTATCGCTCACTGGTTGCTCTTAATGTTGACTTATTGTATCAGATAAAAAACAGACACAAATGAGACAATTGTTGATATATAGTAAGAGTTATAAGCTGCAATGTGTGGATAGTATAGCTCAAGGTATTTGGTCTTGGAAGGAGATTGAGGAATGAGTTTGTATCGAATTCTTCCGACTATACAGGCCTTTGGTAAATGCAAATCTGAGCCGTTTGATTGTTTGTAAAACATTTTTAACATTATATGTCATACATATCGAAAGCATTATTCTTAAGTTGTTGGTGGAATGTTTAAAAATGTTACTTTTTGAACGTTCATAGAACTTTAAAAATAACATTTTTGGTACCTGATGGAAACTTGAGGAAAATATTCTTGCAACCTGAAATTGTTAGCCGGAGTAAAGATTACTTTAGAAAAACTAAAGAGACAAATTTTGTTGAAGGAAAAGCTTCAACAAAAGATGCTTTCTGTCTTTTTTGCATCTAGCAAAAAGAGCTGAGAATTAAAGGGATCCGATCTTGGATCTCTCTAAAATGTCTCAGACAGGATCTCTCTACATACCGCGTTTATTTAATGTTTTTTTTCCACATGCAAGAATCAATGTAAACACATATGGTGTATTTTAATGTTTCTTGTTTGAAGGCCCTAGTTATTCACAAGCAGTTGTGCTAATGCGTTTGTGACTGTATCAGGATCCTGGCCTCAGGTATACCATATTGATCTGTGCTCTTTTACTGTGTGCAGAGCTGAAAGCCACCATTGACAAGGTCAGTCAGACCCTGGAGGGCATGTACTCTGATAACAGTCTGTGTCAGGTAAAGTCTATATCCTGAACAGTCGTTGGTGCTTTTATATCGACTGAGCCTTTGTAAGAAATTTGCATTATACCTGTTCCCATTTGATGTGTCCAGGTGCCCTACAGGCTACATGCAGTGCTGGTTCATGAGGGACAGGCCTCCGCTGGCCATTACTGGGCCTACATCTATGATCACACTCACAAACGCTGGCTGAAGTACAATGATGTAATGGTCACAGAGTCCACCTGGGAGGAGCTTGTCCGAGACTCATATGGAGGCATGACCAATGCCAGCGCTTACTGCCTCATGTATATCAATGACAACTTGCCGTACCTTATAGCAGGTACAGTCCACATGTAGCACTCAGATTACAATTGAGATTTGCATAGGTCTTCCATACATTCCTATTTGTTTAAATTTACTGCTGATAGCCTTCCTGGCACACTTACATTATTGTTTTGGCTCTCTTTGTAATTGTTTTTATTTAAAGTAGTTTGCTAATGTGTTCAGTGATAAATGATCATGAATACCCCCATTTAGGAAAGAAATAACTTTTGTGGTTTAAAATATAATGTACAGTATGACATTAGAAATGGCGTACATGCAGACATAAAGCAGCTAAATGTTTTGCTCCCATCTTAGGGCAAAACGCCTAATGGTGTAGAAATGGCATATGCAAATAGTTTTAATATATTAAAGATATTAAAGATTTTAAAGATATTGTTATAAATATTTATACATTTAAATACACACTTTTCCTAAATAAACACCTTTTTATGCCTTTATTGTTTTGTAAGTATTATAAATTTTACATCGTGAAGATACAATATTAGTAGCAGAATGATTCACAAATCAATCTATTGTAACTGTAGCACTCACGTGAGCCATTTTTATACATACACCGCAAGAAATACCCTCCCAAACAGTTCACCTATTGTAAAAACAATTAGTTCCAGTTCAGCCATTTTGTATTTTCTTCATCTGCCAGCCAGTGTGTTGATTTAATCGCCTCCAACAAAACTAATAATCATAAATGTTTTAAAATGGGTGACAGTTTCAGCGATTCTCATTAGCTTTATGAATGAAATCATTTGAAAAACGATTAAATGTTAGATTAAATTACCTCATGTTTTACCTCAAGAAATCTTAGGTCACATAAAAAATACAGTTGTTTAGAAATGTACTGTGGTGTTTGTTGTTGCTATTTTGTGTTAAAATATATACACATGCAAATGTATGGAAAATAAAATGAACATGTCCTTGCACTCCAGGTGTGATTCACCTTTGTTGTTACCCTAATCATATTACCCTAACTTTTTTCCCTGCTATTGAATGACAGAAGACACAGACAATGAGACTGGACAGGTCTTGAAAGGAATGGACTCCCTGCCGCCAATTCTGAGACGCTATGTTCGGGAAGACAACCGTTGGTTCCAGCAGGAGCTTAGAGAATGGGAAGAGCAGTTCTGCCAAGCCCAGCATGAAGAACCGCAAGCTCTTCAAGCCCATACATCCACCAACACAGAGGAACCCGTTCCAGCACAACCAGAGAATCCAGAGCAAGAGCCAAACCAAGAACCAGCTCAAGAAAGCACACATGAAGCAGCTGAGGAACCAGCTCCAGATTCAACACCACCAGTACCTGCCCAGGAATGTGAAGGTCAGGATCTTCTTTACGCAAGGTGAGATGTTTTCCACGTGTCTGTTGCAGCTATAATTTGAACGTCACTTCATTTTCCAGAGCCAGCGACTGGTCCAGCAGCTCTCAACTCGATATCATCAGAGCCCACAGAGAATGTGAGCGAGGGAGCTGAGGAGCATATCTCCAGCAGCCAGGCACATGGCCAGCAGGATGAGGAAAAGCCAGAGGAGAAGCCAGAGGAGAAGCCAGAAGAGAGTCAGGTGAGAGTGTTAAAGCGTTATTTGAGTGGTGCAAAAAATAGGTCATATATACAGCAATGTAAGATTCATGTACAGTACATATGGGTCATGATCTACTTATTTTAATACCATTATGAGATTATGGTTTAAATATCACATTTCACAACCATCTGTTGAGTGTGTGCATCATAATATAAGTGCAATAGGAACAAACGCTCATCCAGAACAGACAGCGGTACTCTGTTACTCACTCTCACTGTCATTCCAAAGTTATGTGACTTCCTTTCTGCTACAGAAAAAAATGTGTAATTGTATATCCTGTCATATATTTGACATACAACGAAAATAAATAGGGACTGAGGCTGGTGAGCTCCAGAATGTTTTTTTATGGCACAAAGCATCATGTTCTGATTTATGTCCACGATTTGGAACAACATAAGAGTAAATTGACTGAATTTCGATTTTACATTTACATTTATGCATTTAGCAGACGCTTTTATCCAGAGCGACTTACATTGCATTATACTTCACATTGTTTCTGAGTTGTTTCTATACATTTTGATCTATCCATTTAATGTGCACATGTCTGTCATTGTAATTTTAATAGAGAAGATGTTTTTGTATATTTTGGCAATTATGGATATTATGTCCATACAGGTGCAGATGGTACAGGAGAAAAGTTTATAGATTTTCACTGAGTTCATGATTATAAACATGTTTGTTTGCAATTGCTTAATGTTTGGCCTCTCATGTCGCAAAAGTCCCGGTATTTTGTAAGGGGATAAGGTTCATCGAATGACTGAGAGCCGTCCAACATTCCTCACTCGTTCTGGTTCCAGTCTCCGGCAGGGTTGCTGGGGACAGAGTATCAGCAGTGAAGAGCGATGGGCTTTAAATAGAGCATGAGCTTTCTGTTTCCTGCATTCACCATCCAGAACAACTGGATTCTTACCTTTCCACAGTCGTTTAATGATTGTGGAAAACATGTTCATGATCCTTCAATCAACACGCAATTGTTTAGGCCCTGTGGGTTCTTTCTATCTAGTCCTCAGAGAGGGTTATCTTGGATAGCACTTGTCTCAGTATATGGAGTTTTAATCAGCAAGCTGATTCTGTGATTACGACACAAGATTTATTATTCTGCTTCTTATTTATGGCTCTCTGGTAAAAATAATTCACATTCCATTGGGTATATATTTAACGGGATGACCTTTTTGTTTTACCTTATCTTAACTGGTGGAGTTGCGACCTCTAGTGGTCAATTTAGCATACTGTAGTTAATCGAACTATGCACTGAGTGATGGATGCACTTTGTTTTTTAGCAGTCTGAGGCAGAGTCAGTCTGTGAGGACAGAACTGAGGCTGAGGTTGATGTGAAAGCAGATGAGCAGGTCGCCACTGATGAGGCAGGACCAGAGGCAGAACCGGACGCACAGCCAGAGTCAGAGGCCTCGCCCACAGAGGAGCACCCAGCTGTGGCCAGACACAGACAGCCTGAGAATGAGGTGTCTGAAGTGGAGATACCCAATGTAGGCAAGATCCTAGTGCGCTCTGATGCAGATGGCTATAATGAAGAGGTAAAGGAAAGATCCGAAGTCATTTTTAAACAAATAAACGAATAAAAACGACCAATGAGTGATAAGATCAAATTTTTTCTTATCATCTTTAATCGAATAGATGATGTTAACTCCTGCCATGCAAGGTGTCATTTTTGCAATTGCCAAAGCAAGGCAAACCTTTGATACAGAGGGGCCTGAGGCCGGACTTATCAAGGTATTTAACAGCAGAACACATGGAACTACACATTTCTCATCCATCTGACTTCCCTTGCACTAGAAAACGACATTAAATTAATTAGCATTTGATTTAGCAACGATTTGGTATTAAAGTACGATGCGTTGAGTATTAAATGAACCGGTGCCTCTCGCTGTAGCCTTCCCCTTGATCTCTCCACCAGGCATTTCATGAGGAATATTCCAGACTGTATGAGATGTCCCAGGAGGAGGTCACACCCCAGCAGGACCCTCGACTCCAGCATGTGCTGGTCTACCTCTTCCAGAATCAGGCACCCAATCGTGTCATCGAGAGGACTTTACTGGAGCAGTTTGCAGATCGTAACCTGAGTTTTGATGATAGGTACTCGTTTTCTCTTTCCGAATTTCATTTAAAAAGTGGATTGTAGAAACCCCTGAAAACAACTATTACTGTTTGCAATTTTAACATTTTAACTTTTTTTTTACATTTTGTCTTTGAAGCAGACCAGTCTTATATTTTACCGTTGGATGTAACCTGCATATAACTATGTATGTGACAAATAAATGTCTTGAATCTAAAATCTCGAATCATTTGGTTTGCTGGCGTGAATTCCACCGAAATTACACGCTGCACATTTAAGACTGAACAATTGGACTAATCTAAACCACTCTCAGGTATTAACATTCTAGAATCCTCTCCTCTTAGGGCCATCAGTATCATGAGAGAGGCCCGAACTAAACTTCGTCTCATTAAACCTGAAGATATGGACATGGATGAATACCTGGTAAAAATCCCTCACTGCTTCACTTCTATATTTGTACTGTTTCAGTCTTATCATTTCAACCAGTGTTTTCCACCCTCCCTTCCCAGCAATGGCAGGAAGACTACAGTATGTTCAAGACCGTGTTTGCCTACCTGTTGACAGGCCTTGAGCAGTACCAGAATGGAAAGTATGTACAATGAGAGACGAAAGTGGGCGGGGCCTGTGCTCTGTTGTGAAAAGTCTATAAAAAGCATTTTTTACATTGCAGAATACGAGAAGCACTGAATTATCTCGCACATGCACACCAGGACAACTCTGTCCTGCTTAGGAAAGGGGAGAACAGAGGAGTGGACCAGTCGCTTATTGCACTTTACAGGAGAAAATGTCTGCAAGTATGTATTGTGGGCTAATATTTCAGTGTACTTATGTACTGCTTAAACTGTGTAGCAGTTTCTGTTTAGCAGTTTGTAAGTAAATAAAATTCAAATAAAATGTAATTTAAAAAAATTTCATTTTTATTAATAAAATACACATTTTTTATTGTATTAATTCTTTTAATTATGAATTTACACATTTTAGAATGATTAAAAAATCATTAATGCTATGGAAAACTATTAAATAGTTATGGAATAATGTGGTATTTATTTTATGCAATTACCACTAAATGTTTTGAAAATCATGTTAAAGCTCAAAAGAGAAACGTGCACGTTTTGAACGTTTGTGTGGATGTGTTGCCCCCCGCAGGAGCTGAATGAGAATGCAGCCACTCTGTTTAAAAAGCAAGATGAAAATGAGGTCGCAGAGGGCGTGGCCATCATGAACGAGTGCGTCATCCCTTGTATGCATCTCATGGTCAGAGACAGCATCAGTCAGGAGGACCTGGATGCCATAGAGCTGATCAGGAGCTGCTGGTGCTCTTATTTGGGGCAGGACATGGATGGTATTTTTTCCATATTTTGATCACAGGGCGCAATCTTAAGAATTTTTTTTTTAATAAACTGTACTATTTTCAGCAAATAATAAACAGTAAATTTCCTTTAATAAACAAATAAAGTAATCATTTGCATGTTTTTATGCATTATTGGCTAGAAGTACTGCTATAACTTAACTACATGAAAGCTATAAATCCATTTACAAACAAAAAAACAACAACATACTGTTTAGTTTATATTTTGACCCATTCTAAGTCATTTAGGACGATCACAAATCTTTCTTGAAATTTCGACATAGCCTCATTTATGTTACCTAGCTAGAAAACTTCACTATGGTTATGTAATTACTGTAATTACATGAAATCATCAGAATTTGCTGTTTAATACACCCATATATATATATATATTCAAACTTTCAAGGTATTTGATAAAACTCTCTCACACTGGACATTGGGTTATTCTTATCACTGTAGCTCACATTGTGCTTTACTTTGTCTTGTGTGTTTTTGCATCGTCAGATTCTCTGCAGGAAAAGCTTGGTGAATTTCTACCCAGAGTTCTGGACTGTTCTGCAGAGATGGTGGTGTTGAAGGAGCCACCCAAAGTGAGGAACTCCCCCCACGATCTGTGCAGCCGTCTGGCTGCCGTCATGGAGTCCATCCACAGCACCTCAGTTGTCACGGTGAAGTGAAGCTGAACCTGTGAGACAGGGTTGAAAAAACATCACAGTACCGTCACAAGGTGATCTAACCTCTGTCTCAGACGCTGGAATTCAGTTATGCTACACAATGACGTTGTTTGTCTATATTCACTGTGTTCTGATTACCTTGAAGGGAGATTTGATTACTCTCACTCTTTGTAGACATTTGATCTCAGGAAAGATCACATAGATTACATTTTGTAAAGCAAAAACTTAAGACTGCAGGTTAAGAGGGCGGTGAAGGCAGAGTGTGCGTTTCCACCCTGTTCTTATCATGTCGAGACACATCGCAAGAAAATAGTCTTTTATAGAGATTTGCTGAAGCCACTTTATTTCAGTCTACGCTTAGCTGAAGTTCCTTTATGCATTCTGTGTTTGTACAGTAAGTGTGTCTGATTTTCCACTCCTTTGTTCTACCCTGTTATCTATAAATAAAATTTGATTTCTCACGTGTCCTGTCCTTTGAGTTCTTTTTGTCTTTGTGTATTTCCCATCTGCCCTTATTTCTTGTTCTTCTTATATTACTTCTTCTTATATCATTTAAATTCTTAAGTTCTCACTTTACCGCCTTACTATCTCTGTTTAAATGAACAAATGATATTAAACCTGTAAATTTTTGAAATCACATCCAGTAACACCCTTCTTCTGACAATGTACAACATGCAATTTCTGTAAAGCAGCTTTCAAACGATATGTATTGTGAAAGCGCTATTCAAATAAATGTAAATTGAATTGAGAATTGAATCATGTTGCGATAAGGGTTGCGATTACTGTACGGAATTACTGTACAGCTTTACTGCAGCTCCACTGATGAATCTGATTATAATGTAGTACAATTTGTATGTCAGTTTATTAGTATTGTATGTCAGTTTATTAGTAGGTGATTGCAGCTTTAAATGGATTATATTACTGTGGCCTCTTATTTTTACTTGTTGCGTGTTGGTGGTTGTGGCCACTGCTCGTTTTACAGATGGCCCTTTCTGCTTTGATATTGGTTAGATTACCTGTTCTTCTGTCAGTGTCCACAGCTGGTTACCATAAATATTGCCACTTAATTTATGTCTTAAGAGGAGAAAAACTCCATCACAAGCAATAGTCTTTACTTTTAAATACTTGTTGTTTTTACCTTCCTCTCTTAGACCTATTTTAATAGATGGGAAGATTTCAGAATGGCTTGTTACTAGGAACAACCAGATGCCAATTGCAGGTACGGTTTTTTAATGCCTTTCTAAGAATTATTTGTTTTATTGCTCTTTTGATTAATGGCATGTTGCTGCAGCCGTGAGCAGTGTTGATATAAAATACATCTGCCAATACCAACAGTAGCAGTGAGAAATTTCTCATAATATGCTGTCAAATGAATACATGCACATTCATTATAATCATAATACAACCTCTAATCTGCAGTTATTTTGTAAAATCTTATGTGGAACTCACTTAGTCAGATAACATCAGGTTCAGATTTGTTGAACATCTGTTGGGGGGTGTTGTCATATTACAAGAATCCCAAAGGTGTGTTTTCAAATACAGAAAGAGTTTTTCAATAAATACTTGCATGTGTTTTTGTTACCTGAACAAAATAATCAGTGTGACCTATGTAAGACTACATTTTCTCGATCTATCACTCCTTTTCTTCTCCCTAGATCAATTTAGAGAATGAGACAAATTCTCAAGGGTTTAATTAGACTTGATAATACAGCAAAATGTCAGTGGATTGTGGTCCTCCAGCCCTACATAGGAAGAAGATGCAGTGAAGCCATCTGGTGGAGTTCCAGAAGAGTAACTTGCGGTGCATTCAGGCTTTACAATTTATCAGTATGTGCATTCCCTGGGAATCAAACCTGTGACCTTGGCATGGTTAAGCTAACAGGAAAGCTAATGCACCGCCTTTCATTTTGAATTTATTCTGCGTGTGTTGAATTTGTGGCTTCTTAAATGCTGTTACACATTCTATTGAGGAGTTTGGTTATTGTTTTTGAGCTTGTCTGTAAGCCTCCGTTTTAAACAGATGACAATTATACAAATGATGTTTTCTATCTTCAGCAAACACGGCACCTGTGATGGTCTCATCAGCTGTAACAGAAGGGCTTCACAGATGTTCTGTGGAAGGAATGAAGGTCTCATGAGACTCATGAAACTCCACCTGAAACACAGTCATATACACCACATCAACGGCATAACTGAGTGAGGAGCAAAAGGCAGCGTTATGTCACAAAGGAAGGGAAGTGCAGGGTCAACCTGGGACCCGTTAAAGAGAACAGCAGAATTCCATCTGATATCTTCAGTATGTTGGATTTGAAGTACCACAGCATTGTCACTTGGGTCACTTTTGTCAAAACTATTTCTTAGACAGTAGGACAAATAAATGATCCAAGTTGACAGAAGTTGAATGTTGACAGTTTCCTCTCAGCCCTGTTCTTGTCAGGAAAGTCAAAATATCATTGGTTATGGGTCAAGGATGGTGACTACACACTGCACGGAGGTTCCCCGAT
>JAZGTJ010002522.1:0-41685 GCA_036877575.1 Botia almorhae
AGGCAGTACTTACACCACAGCGCTTGTACATTAAATCACTCTCTTCGTTTAGTTTGCCGAAACGGTCGTCCATGAGGGGACTGTGACCGAAACAGTCATCTGGATCAGGACTGGCACAGTCATTATGGCCTTTGTTTCTTAATTTCTGAAAATAAAATTGGAAAATTCACACATACATAGACATATGTAACCCAAACAGCTAGTTCTGGGCTCAACAAATGAGATTTGATCTACTGGCCCAGTCGGGAGTTTTACTTGCCCTGCCAACATTTTTACTGGCCCCGCCACAAAATAAAACCTGTTAATTAATATATTTTCAGAATGAATTACTAATTTTCATTCAATGTTAAATTTTATTTACCAAATAATTAAATAAATATGCGCAATAACAGCTCCACAAACATTTGCTAAAAAATTATTGCATATAAGAAACATTACTGATGTTTATCTTCTCAGCATTTCTGTAAATTTCAACAAAAGCTCATTCACGTCAGGCAAACAGATCTTTGTGACATATTTAAATAAGCAGAATTCAAAACAACATCAATACATCACACAAAACCAAATTTTTACTGTTGCAAGTTACTCTACTCAAGCATCAACTAATACTGGACTGCGGGCATTGATTTTGTTTAACCAATGCAGAAGCAACTGATTGTTAAGTAAATACGACCACGATAAACCATCTAGATAAACAAGAACAGTGTATTTTGATCCAACACACCATTCAAATAACAGCATACAGTAAAGAGAAAGTTATTGAACTTCACTGCAATTGTCTGTAATTGCGTGTTTCTGTAACATCTGCTTAGTGAGCACAAAAGAGCTGCGATCAGGATGTTGAAATTGCGCCGGTAACAGTTCAATGGATAATTTGGCAAATACATTAAGCGCTAACACGCTGATGGCTGCACCATGCCTATTGCATTAGTCCCCAGGGAGGAAATTGAATTGTCACTCCTTATCCTTTCCCTTAAAAACATTAGGCATTAGTCCTTTTCCCTTCTCTTCCCCTCCCCTTTGCGCTCTTTCTTAGGAACATACTTTTTCCTCAGCATGTGTGTGTGTTGTGATGCATATTTCATTATCTTTCAGTTATCATAAGCCACCCAGCTGGAAGACACACACACACATAAGAGGCTCCCACAGTGCAGAGCTTTAGAAACTCTCTCGCTGTAATTTAGCACGTCTGCCAGTCGCAGGAGCCTAGCAGAGTGAAAGCAATGTGCAAACTGAATGGAATATCATATCCGGTCACTAACATTTATTTAAGCATGGAGGAGACTGATTATTTTAATAGCAAAGTGCAAGAGGCACAGCACCAGGTGTAATATTAGCATTTTCTTAAACCTTTAGCAATTTTTTAATGAATACTGTGTCTGTGTTGACAGTGCCTGAGGGTAAGAGCCAGTATACAGTACATTAAAAAATGCACATAGATTAAACCTTTAACTTGTATAACGCATTAAAATGCACAACCAATACTCAATTTCATGTATTATCACACATTATTAAACATTTTTTATATATTTATTTTAGATAATTTAATTATTTATAATATTATAAATATGGTTACAATTATTGATGTGCACATGCATGTGTAATGTGTAAAATGCATTATGCACGCCTTTATAATTCGTTTTATATACTGTGCAGGCTTTAAGTAAAGTGCTACCCTTTCATTTTTCACACGTTTGTTACGCATCAGACCGACTGCATTAATGAGATGACAGCAAAGGGTGTCAGAGTGCGTCTGAAACGGGGAAATCTTCATTTGATGCCCTAGTCTATTTCTTGCTGGATGGAAATCCTGTAATAAGACTACCTCAGGGCGGTATGGCAGCAGAGGTCACATGTTCTTTCAGATAAAAAAGTCATGTTTTGAAGGAAGTGAAGCACAGCACATTCACACTAACAAGCCCCTTAGTCTTTGTGTCTATCACGATGTGTGTGAGTGTTTAGGTCAGTGCGTGGGTGTGTGTGAGAGTGCCTTTGCAGTGCAGCTGCTGTCCTCTGGTATCTCAGTGACTTGAAGTGTGATCTTTGTTGATCTTTATTTTATTTTAGAAAATGTGCAACCAAGCTCTGCGCTATGGCTAAGAACTCTCGTTGGCACAGGAACATAAAAAACGTACACGATGCATAGCGCTGCACAATTCATCTAGCGTTTTCTACGTCTACGGAAAACAGTAGTAAAAAAAAGTGCTGTACTGCTTACAGCTACAGATATATGGCTTTTCTGGGACCTTCTGTAAAGATGAGGCTATTTCGCGCCGTACTAAAGGTGGCTCTCACTCTCATTCTGAGCAATGCCTTCCCGGGTCATTTCCTGTTTACGGGTCCTATGTGGCTCTCTGAAACACTGTGTTTACCAGTGAAACTATGCACTTTCTCCCCCAAAGTGCCACAGATTCTATCAGGACCTGCAAATTATAGTCCCAACCTGCTCATTATGTGGCAAGCATTGTGGCTAGAGCTGGGCAGTGTGTTCTGTGAGCAGGGCAGGGCCGCTGACTTCCACAGTGACCCCAGAGACACACCCGTTCGCTGGGGCCTGAGTCGGCAGGGAGGGGCTCCTGTGGAAAGTACGACAGCCTCCAATGGGCCTCCTCATGGGCACGGAGTGCTGGCAATGAGCACAATAACATATCCAAAGTGCAGTCGATCTAAACTGAAATTGGAAATTTGAAATTACAATAGTTGGAGATAGTTGACAATGTGAAACCGAAGTCAAAAATAAGCTAAACTTACAAGCAACCACACTAGTATGGCCATTTGTCTTGCAAAAGACTGAGGCAGGGTAGACGATCTGTTCCAAATACATTTTTTTGTTATTCTGTTTGAAAGTGTCTTCACATCCTGATAGCAATCATTAAGAAAAGTGGTATAAATATATTTATACTTTATATCTGGATGCTATATATCTATGCAGGAGCAAAAAATGTTTGTCCAATTGGTCCGAATACAAAGAAAGGATGTCCTACTTGTATTTGAATACCTCTATGCACTATTGGAGGAGGCGTGACTTTGGAGAGCACTAAAGGTAGGGCCTCATGTTTTCAAAGCTAGGTTTTTTTTGCTAGCCTCTCTTAAACTGCCTACACTTCCTTTAAAATTTGCTGATATCTAGACTGCGACATGGCCTCAAATGTTCCAAAGACTAAAGGACTGGAAAGGCAAGCTTGTAAGTCCTTCTTAAATGGCTTGGCATGTTTTGGGTGTCCCATAGACACTGCCCGCAGCTCTAGTAAATGGATCACTAAATCAGCACATGTCCAAACAGGTGTCCCTCCCCCAACACCTGTCAGCCCCTTCACCTCACAAATCATCCAATCAGGAGCAGTCTCATGTAAGCATGGCCATAGAAGGGCACGTTATGTGTTGCGATCAAAATCTGCCAGTGCTGCAGAAAATAAGCCACCGCCAATGCGCGATGCACTTGGATAAATGTGAATCCATTAAATACAAGCACAGATGGGGGCAAGGGGTTGATCACAAGTTTGATTAAACTGCATCATTTACATTTTTAATTACACCTTTAAGTGCATGAGAGTGCCATGATCTCTCATCAAGAGGCCTGAGCAGCAACCGCAGAGCCAGAAGAATGCATTCCCCTTTTAGCCTTTGTGTACAACTCGTCTTACTTAATCCTGAAGGTTGACTGTAAAGACAACACAAGAAAAGATCTAACGAGTTGCCTACTTAGACGGTATTTAGCGCTTTCTGAATTATTTGCTGGCATTCATTTTGTTGCACCTGAACGTCTAATATTAAGAGTTTAGAGAGTAAGGGAAAAGGAGTGTTATTGTTATCAGAGCGTGGAGATGGCGGTGGCCCGCTCTGTGTATGTGTGTGAGTCTGGTTTGTGAGTGTGTGAAAGAGGGAGAGTGGGCAGTGCTGGCGTAAGCGGTTCTGGAGAGGGAGCTGAAAACTCATATTGTGTAATCTGTTCAGCATGTCCCGCATGGCTCAGAGACAGGACAGTGGGACGGCTGCCAAAATTCATGCCAATATTCCCATTTTTAATAGGAGGTTCACCAGACCTGTATTGATAAAACTTTGGCAGTCCACACAAAAAATGAGATTGTCGTCAAGCCAGTACAACATAACTGTGTAGTGACTGTTTTGATTGGAGTGTGTGTGTGTGTGTGTGTGTGTGTGTGAGAGAGATAAAACAAGAACTGAATAATGTAAAAGAGGAGACAGAAACAAAACAACTCAGAAAATCCTTTATTCTATGCTATAAAAGTTTTTTATAGTTATTAAAACATTTACTTTATTTCTGAATGTTTTTTTCTAAATAAGAACATTATCTCAGATTACTTCAGTTTTGTTTGTTGCATGTACAGTTCAATGCTATGACTTATTCTGAAGCATTAAAATTGTCTAATATCTATAAATACAAACATTATAAAATGTATATATAACATTTTTATGCTTATATAAAATGTTTATAAAATCTATAAATATTTACGTATGTATGTATTGGGCAGACACTTTTATCCACAACAACTTACAGTGCATTCAAGCTATACATTTTATCAGTATGCGTTCTCTGGGAATCAAACCCGCAACCTTTGCACTGCTATATATATAAGTAATGCGCTACGAATTAAGCTACAGGACTGTAAAAACGATATAAAAACTGCATCACTTGTAGTCTCTTTCTACATTACAACTCAAGGTTCTCACACTGAACTGGCACAAGCACTTTACAGTATACTGTACGTCGAGAAACCATTTCACTCATACAGACGTTCTATCAAAGGTCTTTTGTATTTCACTTATTCATGTGCAGCACGTGGATAAAAGGAAGATTCAAATATAGACGGAAATTGTAGGCCTAAAAGCCCAGCATTCAAAATAAAGCAGGAGCTGCAGAAGAAATGAAAGAAGGAGAAAGAATGGAGGATGATGACAGAGTGCAAGCTGTGTAATGGGTGGAGTGAGGGTGGAGAGCTTATCCTCCGTTTCTGATTAAATCACACAGAACTGTGACGCAGCTGCGTGTGTGGAGAACAGACATTTCAGCTGACGTTAAGATCTGGTACATACAGATACGAGCATGTTTAGCTATATATTGCTTTACTTATGTTTAAAATGGAGTCATGCTTTTTATCTGGGTGGATGGTGTAACCTCATTTTTAGCAGACATCTCAATATCATTGGCCCTGAAGAGTTGTATAGTAACCGCAGTGTCACCGTATCACTGAGCAAGTCCATGTGATAATTCCTTTAGAATTTCATCACTATGACATCACAACTGTGTTCAGTGCTTTTTGCTTACTGTTATTATGAAAGGGTTTAAGTGTGAGATACACCTTAAAAATCAGTACAGAGTGGAAACTGACAGGAAAACTTTAATCTGTTGAGGCAGATTTGGCATATGCATATATGCATTGTATGATATATCTTCCTCTATATAACATCTTAAACCGAGCATACACTACAACAGTAAAGCTTGTCGCCCTTCACACATTTTATAACTCACAGCTTCATGTTTTCTATCATGCTGATTTGCACTTTACACAACAATTTGTAGACTTGGTGCTTCAATTACGAGATCATTCTTCTCACGGACTGTAGTTGTGATCGAAATTTGTTTTCACACAAATTCGAACACATACAACAGCACACGGTGTTGTTGCCAACATACAACTAGAGCGGTGTCATTTTTGCATCGAACAGGAAAAAAGATACAGGGCCAAATAATATAGATGAGTCAGTGCTATGAAATGGAGAGCATTTAGATTTTTTATTTGTTTCTAATTCCCAATTTCCAAGCAAAGTGAAGTTCCTAATTTCAAAAGAAGTAATATAAAATCAGTTTGAAATTGGTTGTAGTGAAGCAATTTTTCATCTCCTCCCACTATAACCCATATCATTAATGACTATACGTTAAAAAGTAGCTACACCAAGACATCCTTTTAGATCTCTCATTCTAGGGGCTGCTGAGTTATAAAGCAGGACGTGACCTCATGCGTGTACTTCCTGCCTCTGTGCTATTGTCTGAGCACTCCTGTCAGAGGAAGCTAGACTGCGGGAGCTCATTTACAGCGAGTGAGTCCGGCTGAACATTTGGTAATTATGATCTTTGCACAGCTGTTTAGAAAAAAACAATATACTGTGAAATCAGATCCCCCCCACCAGACAAAAGCTGCTTCACAATGCACGCCACATAAATAACGGCAGAAGTTTTAGCGCCTGATGCATCTCCATGATGAAGCACGCCTTCATCTCAGTTTTGCCATGTATCACAGTTAATTACCACTGGTCGACCGCTGAGATTGCTGCTTTTATATGAATATGGCGTCTCATATTAGCTAGCATGTGTGCTACACTTCCAGAAGCAATAGTTTCCTACAAAGACAGGCAGATGTTCGCAGACTGTACACTGGCGGGCTTGATCAAGCTATTAGCTGCCACTGTGAAGGAAAGAACGTTTTCACAATCAAGGGTATTTTGAGACACGAGAGCAGATTGGGAATTGAAACCAAAATTGAGGTGAAGGCATATCAAAGTCATCTCTCAAGTTTCCTTCCAATGAACTAATGTTGCTCTCCAGTCCCACTGGCCTAAATAAATTATCTCATCTATTTAACACTGAAATCTACAGTAAAGCTATTACAGTTAATGACGAACAAAGGGAGGAAATTTCAATGAGACAAAGACATCGTTTTTCTCATCCCTCTTCCCTTCACCCATTTCCTCTGACACCAGTTAGTCTTCCTCTCCCTCCTACCTGTCTTTCACTCCTACCCATCTTGACCCACAGACTGGATCATTAGCCATCAGAGCTCCTGAAACAATAGCCCCCCGAACCCCTCCATTCCTGCCCTCCTCTAAAATATTCATAAGGACAATTAGGAGTTCCGATAAGGCAGAGAGGAGAAAGCAGAGAGGGTAGGTCGTGCCAGCGGGCCGTCTGTTCAGTAACACTCTATACCCCTGCCACCACGCAGGCCTCATCAATCTGTGAGAACACACCTCTGCTCACGCACCTCGCCAGCCTTCCGGCCTGAAAACCGCCGGCCTTGACCGTGGCCTTGATACCCTCATTGTGCGGTGTGTTCAGTCAAAGGACGAGGCGCTGAGGTGGTGAGTGGGCTGGAAATCATATTTAACAAACAACCCAATGGGCTTGTGGTGGACTGAGTCACAAAGGCATGTATATTTGGAATGGGTTGATGGTTTTATCTTTTCAGGTCATCAGCTGTGAAAAATCTCCTGGACATCAGCCTCTTATGCCACTGCAGTTTTAGATCAAATTAGGTCAACGGTGACTTTAAAATCTGCCATGTGACAATGTCAACTGGGCCTAATTTAATTTAAGAAACGGTTCCCCCAAAAATGATGAAGTCTCCATTTATTGTAACGGCACTGAGAAAGATGCCAAAATTCCTTCAGTTTTTTTATTCTGTAGGACTGGAATGAAATGAGGATAATAAATTAAATGACTGTTTTTCAATGTATGCATGAACAATTATTATTATTAATTATTATCCATTATTACTGTCCCACACCAATTCAAATGGAAAGGATGGATCAGAGTATGTGGTGTGTGTGTGTGTGTGTGTGTGTGTGTGTGTGTGTGTGTGTGTGTTTACAGTCGATGTGAGGTCCTAATTTCTTTGCTCAAGCGTGCCTGCATGCATATAACCTTTCAAATCGTTTCTTGTTTTGCGATTGTACATTAGTTTAGTAAAATTAGGTTCATGTAACGCTAACATGTTGCAGACGTTTGTAAATGTGTTACACATAAAACTTTCTTTGAAGTCAGGTCCGTGTTGAGCTGCCAAGTTTTAACTATGAATCAAAGCATATGCAAAAACCGAACCATAAGCAGTGTCAACTGATTTAAAATCCTTCCTCAGGCGGTCCACAGCACCACTGAGAACAATTCAACCCACTCGTGCGATGAACAAACAATACATCACTGAAAGTGAAAGAATTTTAATTGAAAGCATAACACCACTGCATGTGCCAGCTCCAGAATGCTGAATATCTTTAAACAATCATTTCAGCAAACCCTCAACATTACAAATCAAGTCTGAGCAAGTAAACACAATCTTTCACATCAGCGTTGAAATCATTAGAGGCTATTTGGGCTGACGTCATCTGAGAATAATTCATGACTGAAATCAGCAAACACGTGCCAGATCGCAGAGCTGAGAGCCATGAAACACTATCTGAGAGAGAGAGAGAGTGAGAGAGAGAGAGAGAGAGAGAAGGGTCCCATTCTTGCTCTTATTGAATTACATTCAATCATGTTTGCCTGTGTTGGAGATGCTTCTTCCCCTCCCATTGGTGCGTAATCAATAGCCTAAGAGGACACTTCCATTAGCTTTTGTGCCTGGTATCTAGGGACTGGTTCTGATGGTAACCAGGAAGAGGAAAGGAGAGAGGTGAGAGAGGTTTGTTAAGTAAAATGGCAGTTCCATTTTTGTTTTCATCACACTGCTTCATCTGCCTCTAAGCACTGAAAATGACAGAAAGGTTCTTTCTTAAAACAGATGAGAGACTGTGCAAAACAAAACTCTGTCATTTCCATTACAACCTCAATTTGAGTGTCACCGATTGAACAGCTGTGTGAATCATCACTCAAAAATGTTCACAAAGCTATTATTTTATGTCACAATGTTTAAGAAATAAACAACATGTATCTACACATAGTTTAACAATGTAGTTATTGGTATGCAAATAACTTTGAAAACATTTGTATGCTATATTACCATTTTATAGCATTATGCAATGGCCAACTACCTTCAATAGCTGTGAGAAATAAAGCTGGCAAAAATTAAGGATCAACCGACTAAAAATTATAATAAACCTCACTTTCACACTTTACATTATTAGATATATGCTTTGTACTATGTTACTGACATTTTATATTTTACAATATATATTGCCAACTCTAAGAGAAATGCTGCACATGACATCAATCGTGTACCAAACAGAAATACTTCCTGTTTGTCAGTCAACATGATTCTTTCTCCTGGTCAAAAAGCGAAGACAACCAAGGGGGCACAGAGAAAAGACAGGCAGGCATCTGTCATGGGCACCTATCAATACTGAGAGCACACAAGTGAAGACAGCAGACAGATGTGTTTGCTCTAGCACTCACTTTGACACAGGCCCATTCTACACGACTTGTAAAATTAAAACAAGCAACCAATAGTGTATAAAGGACTTTGGGTTAGAATTAATTTAATTTCCCTTGACTGGAAAGGTGGCCCTATTGATTTCTGTTCATTATACTAGCCTGTTAGCATAATAAACTGAAAAAGTTGTTAAATTGGCCTCTTATAATCACTAAGAGCTCTTATCCAAGACTGACCTCAAAATGGCCAAATATTAAGAGATTATGCATTTATATGTAATAATAATCAGTTCACTACACACTTTAATTGCATATCTGGGCCCTTGAAGATTGTAGACTTCTGAGGACTTTTTTCCTTCACATGAGCTTCTATGACTATTCACATGTTGAAATCTGGAACAAATATAATAAAATCTAAAACAACTAAAAGCCTACAGTGTGTAACATGTTTAAGATCTATTTTTTTAATAAAACTCTAAAACGGATTTTAGACTAACTTTGTTAAAAACCTTTTTAAGGGTTTCGGCAGAATAAAACTATTATCTTACACACACCTGGAAAATCACAGTCCGATAAAATATGTTTCTCGAGAAAAATACGGCGTGCACCAATTTGCTTAATGTTCCTTGTTGATGACTATTATCAAAAGACTAAAAGAGATTTTCAGCTACCCACAGCACATGTTCTGGAACAACTTTCCTTTACTTTAGGATAAAGTACTTCTGTGTGGGGTCAACTAGAATAAAGATAGTGATCAATTTTGGTAAATAAAAGAGTGTACCTGAGAATAGAAATAGCCACCAGTATTTAAAACATTCCTAAATGGTGCATTCGTGATTCCTAAATTTACTGGACAATGTGAAAACGCAGATGAGAAACAGTAGTTTTATCCAGTGAGCCGAGAGCAGAAACGATAGTTTAAAATTAGTCATTCATTTACGCCCCTCTTGTTTCCTCTCTGAATGAGCAGCAGGGTTATTTGCTCAGAGTCGGCGCATCTATGTTCAGGCACTTGAGATTAGAGCCTGCCTCATTAGTCTCATTGGAGGCCATAATGTTTACCAAAGACCCACCTCGCTCAGGGCCTTTTGTTGCTCTGTCTCCCTTTTATTTCAACCTCTTGAAGAACGGCTGGTTATGAAATGAAAAATATCAGTCTTGCTACAAAATGAGAGAGACAGAGAGAAAGAAAGACAGCGAAAGGGGTTCTGACGTCAATGAGGCACGACGTGCGCTAAAAACAAGACTCTCTTGGCTGTAACCAGGTAACAAGCATCACGCTCAAAGGAAGCAGGGACGTTCTCATGAAGCACAGCGAGAGCACTTGCGAGATGGATATGCTTCAGCGTGTCGTGCCTGTCAACACGTACAGTGACCCCGGGTGCCACATGAGGTCTTTAAAATGTGTGTTTCCCACTGATGTGTCATTGATAATATGGCCATGTACAGTCCATTTTCCACTCAAACGGATGGTTGGAAGCATAAAGTTTGGTCTGACACAGCACTCAGGATTATTTTAAGTCCTTTAATGCTATATGTCCTTTGTGTTTCTTTTACATTAGCTTTCAGCAGCGATTTCTGGTGATAGTTTAAATGAAAATCACTCGCGTCTTTCTTTCTGGTCTCTGTTGTGAGGTAAACACCAAACAGTGTTTCCACAGCAACCTGGTCACACTTAACATGTGAGAGAGAAAAGAACAACAATTATCATGAATTCAGACCTTCATCTAGAGAGCTGTCAGAGACACAAGGTCTTATAAAGTGGCTACTGAAAGAATGAACCGAATGTAGCTCTTTGTTTCAGAAGAGAGGAGAGAAACGAGAGAAAATGGCTTGTTCCAAAGAGGGGCTGTGCTCTTGTTCTACACTGAAAGCCCAGAGGAAAGGGAGTCCTTGTCCTATAAAAAAGGGCACTTTGAAAAGCTGCAGGAGGCTTGATTCTACACCATTAGTGTTGCAGCACTTAGTGTGGTATATTAAGACTGTAGTGTGCTTTTTTAACTTGACATGTGTACTTCACCCCAGAACAAAAGAGTAAGTATAGTCACTCATTTGCAAAATGTGACTTTTTCAACAGGCCAAGGAAGAGTAAACGGTCATTTCCGTGCATAATATGATGCATATAATCTCAAAGTCTTAGTTGAACAAACTTGCCCAACGCACTGTGGAAATAAATGCAAAAATGTACGCTGAAATAAAATCGGCAAACATTTAAAAATATTTAAATTAACAACTTTCTTATTTTTGTGAGAAAATAATAAAGTTAAATTAAAAAAAGTTTAATCCTAAACATGCATATTGTGTTTATAAAGAAAGAATATATAACCAGCAGAGGTGCTTTCTGCCATAAGATTACAGCTTTTAATATTACCGCACCCTTAAAAGTGTTTCTGCCCTTGCATCAAACATTACTGATGTAATTCCTCTAATTATATTTAGCAGAAATGACTAATGCGGGGGCATTTTGTTTTCTGTCAAAATGCCCCCGCTACACTTGTTTTCAGTGTGCAGAATGACAAAACAGGTTACTCAAGCAAGGACTGGTTGGGGTTAACGGTTGCCTTCCATTGGTCATCGGTTTACTATCATTTTAATTCCAAAATTTGCATAAACAATTAGATGTCTGTGGTATTTTAAATCTATGTACTGAAACTTAATCTAAATTACTTTCATGTGACATGGCTTTAAGTTAGAAAAAAATGTTGATAACACTTTTGTATAGGGAGCACATATTCACCACTAACTTTAAATTTTGCCTCAATATAGTCATAATTTACTGCTTATGAATACTTATTAATACTTAGGTAGCTGTTGCTGTGTCCAAGTGTAGGTATGGCGTAGGATTAAGGGACGTACAATATGGTCATGCAGAATAAGTCATTAATAACAGGCAACTTCATAAAAGTGTGAATTGGTCCCCATACTAAAGTGTTCTCAAAAAAAAGTGCATCTCTGCAAAACGGAAAACAGGTGGAAATAGCCAACAATTGTATCTACCTGTGAATCATGAAAACAACTAACACACAGTAAAGCACACAGTGAAAGGATCATTTAGGTTGTGATCTAAGGGACAGCTCTGAAAAAAATGACTAAAGACACTGACAAGTGTACAAAACAAAACTGCTGGTTCAATTATCAGGAAGTGGAAACTACATCAAACCAACCAGAACCTCCATACACAGTATTCCTGAAAACACTGCCTGAACAACATGGAACCAGCTGTATTTCTGAAGGATTTCCAGAGATCAGTAATCAGAACAGATTAACAGTCAACCATATCAAGCGCTCTGGCCATTGCTAATAAAGAACCATGTAAAAAAAAAGCACATCTAGAGTTTGCCAAAAAACATAATGGGGACCCAGTTGCAATATGGGTAAATTTTCTGGAGCGTGCTGACACCAAGAATGTTTTAACCAGAATTCAAAGTGAATATGTACGCCGCAACTTGTTGTTGTTCACACCTCAAAAATATATGAAATTGTGGAGTTGCTGTACAAAAATGACAGGAAACTCGAACTGGCAGACTAATAAAGTATGTCCTGCTGAGTGTACACAACCATAAAAGTGTACAGTTTCAGCACATTATTAAAAATCATACTAGAGGAGTGAAGCACATATATGAGAATATCCTAAAGAAGACACCTTCACTTTATGTCAACAGTGCTGACATTTGGTTTGAATTAATAAGCACTTTAATATGAAGACAGTTTAATGTGAGAGCATGTGGCATAACGGAAAGAGGAGGAGGGGGGGGAAAGAGTGGCAGTAGATGAGACATTAAAGAGCGAGCTGTGGGAATTGAGAATAGAGAGAAATGGAGATCGCTGAAATGAAGTGATATGTTACAGATCATGAGGGAAATTAGAGCAGATTTAATAAGTAGTTTATCAAAACAGTGTGAAAATCAGATATTAACAGAACTGACAGCTGCTAAATAGGGACAATGAAGATAATAAAACTTATTAACTTGTCAAAGAAATACGTTTTTATTTCGGCGAAGGAGATCTTATTAAAAAAGTTACATTTTCCCTAAGTGAGATTACACAGGAATAACAGTTTTTTAAAGGACCTGAGAATGAATGTAGCCCTAAAATCCATGCCATCATTCACAATATATTTCTTGAAAAGCTCTTAGAGAGCCACCCAGGATGAGCGGAGAGGTTTAACTGACCGTGTATTCCCCTCCAGCCTTTTCAAATGTCAAACACAGCGTTAGCAGATCGCACCGTCAATCTGGCCCCTGGCCAGCCCAAAGTCAAGCCACTAAGTTAAGCGCTTGCCAATTAAAACGCAATCTTTTTCTTTCATGTTGTCGTCTGTGCATATCAAATGCAAATTAAGCCCCTGACCCCCTTTAGATAAATTCTCTCAGACTAGGTTAATAGTCCAGCACTGTAGGGGTCTTTGGCCGTCCCAGAGCACGAGGTGCATGGCGTCAGCGCGCGATTGAGCGATGCTTTAGTGTGAAGCCTGCCAAAACCGTAAGGAAGGACTCAGATGCCCCTGCTTTCAGTTGAAGACTTAGCCCTACCACTGCATCTCAGCCATACATGAACTCTGAAAGTGACCTCATTTACATGACAATATTGAAACAATGAAACGATCAAATTAGAAATATGGACAAGGTCAAAATGAGATCAATTATGTTTATAAGATCGTGTTCCTGGGTTGTCTTTCAAATGACATCAGGATAATCAGATATGTTCGGATATGTTACAAGAGCTTAGCCAACACACAGCTCTGTAAAATCTGGCCTTCCCACACCAAGACACGTTTAACGTGATAGGAAAGACACACAAGTCTGAATATGGTGCCTGTCCCAACCTGTTAACAGAGCCCTATTATCTGAATGTCACCGTTAAAGATACTGGCACTCCAGCCCTAGTCTGTTGCTGAAACAGCCCAGACAGGCCCCTTTGAGACAAGGTTTGGAAAATAAGCTTAGCAGCTAAGTCTTAATCAACAGGGCCATATAAATAATACTCCCATTAGACTGCTACCTAAGCCTGCTAGAACAGGGATAAATGTGCCATTTTTATGGTATTAACAGCACATACTATGAGACAACTGAGATATTTCTTCAGTGCAGCAGGCTAAAATACAGACAAATATAAAAAAATTTCCCCATCCAGCAGAACAGCGATAATTTGCTTAATAAAAATGTTTTGATGAAATTTGTTTACTTTTTTTAGCATTTTATAGCAACTATTTTATAAAAGCAGTCAGACACGAGGTTGTGTTACAATGAATGTAGTGTGAATGTAGTCATGGCTAAAGGGGTTCTAGTGTTTTTAATTGACATCAAAACTGATAATGCACTGATAATTTACTTGTTTGTTCCATTCTGTCGATACGCATAAAACACAATGAAATAACATACTTTCTAAAAGGAGACAAACATGCCCATTTCCTTTAAAATGGGGCAAGTTCACTATAATGAAATTACACGTCAACATCCGTGCCCTGAACGTACTGAATGAGACTTACACCCCTTGAGTTTTAAAATGATAACAGTGTAGTTGTCCTACCAAAGAGACATCATTTAAAGTCAATTTTATGAACGTGTCGTTTCAGTGTAAGCATGACTTAAATCATTCCATCACCATCAATTTAGACTAATCAAATCTAAAGAACATGTTTTAATAGGCAGGCTCAGAAGATCTGGTTGGAAGCGTTCCCCACCATCTCTTTTTCTCACACTGTTGCTCTTCTTCCTTTCTGCCACTTTCTCTCTCTCCTCACATCACCAGGAGGAGGATAATTGATCAATCACGCTAATTGAACAGTCTGGCCAGCTAGCTCACAGAAGCAGATGCGCCAATTTGCATTCATTAAGACAGAGTCGAGTCTTAATCACCGCGTGAGCTTTGATTGACAGCCCAAACAATTTGATGCAAAGCGCCCAACAAAACAGTAAAATTTAGTACCACAGCTTTATAAATAAAGGCAATTATCTTCTGAAAAGGTGTATTTACTGGGAAGCTTTAACAGAGGCGTTGCGCCACTGGAACCCAGTGCTGGGATTAAACTGTGAGTGACTTAACAGCGTACAGATGTACACTACATTACAGACGTAACACAGTTGAGTCCTGTGGTAAATGTCCCAAAAATCCCCAGACCAAATGACATCAGCGTCCTCTCTTGACCCCCCTCCCACACCAGAGTGATGAATAAGAGTCACTTATCAAAAATACCTCCCTCCCCCAGTCATACAGTATAGCCTTATATCCTTCCTCTCCTCCCTAGAATTTCCGTTCTACTTCCAACTCAACAGCCAATAGAAACTGTGCGCAAGCTTAAAATGAGCTTGTAACAAGCTGAAGTGGTTCTGTAGGAACATGAATATGCATAGCATAGCTAATACGGTTGCATAGCTGTTTAGAGGCGCTCACATGCTGTTTGCACCGTGCAGCTTCAAAGGTTTAGATAAAAGAATAAGTGGCTGCTTTTTGTCCCGTGTTTGTGGTTAAACAATGGTGTTATTGAGATGGAACAAAACTGGAATCTCATGGAATAGGCACAGAAGTAAAACTGACATTTGGGAATGTCAGTTTTTTATTTTTTCTCTGCCAGGCAATGATTGAAATTCTTGGACCAGCGACAAGAACAATATTATCATTATATTTTACATTTAAATAAATTTTTATCCAAGGACACCTGCATTCAACATACTGTATAATCATTTACATATCATCAGGTAAAAAAGTGTCAATAATAACTGAAGAGTTTTTAGCCAGAAGAGTAAGGATAAGGAAAATTTTTAAGAGATGATAGTCTGACAAGGAACAATAACCAAGGGATAAAGCTTACTGTAATCATGTTACAAAATTACTTAACTCTACCATTTTGAATGCATTTTAAATGTTTTCTTTCAAAATGCTGCCATGTTTCAATGCTCCGCCTACTGCACTGTTCTACCTTGGAACATTTCTTCAGGGAAGAAAAAGCATTTGTTTTTTTAAAACCACACACAACAATGTAAGCCTCTTATAAAGGCCTAAAGGCAGAAACAACATTTGCCTGAATTATTCCCTGATTTGTTTACTACAGTATTTGAGTCAGGTAAATGACAAACACAAACAACAAACAGTGTATCACAAAAGGTCAGCCATCCAAACACACACCGATTTGGTTATTTGCAACATGGCGAGCACGAAAAAGTCATACATGTAAATCTAATCAAAGCAAGTATTCGAAGTGTGAATACAAGTCTGTAGCCCAAGCACTTCTCCCTAATTTCAATAGAATTGCTGTTAGCAAGGGCGGCTAATGTGTTCAAACCATAATCATTTGGACTAATGAGAATGGACTGATATAAGCATGGCTGAGCTGATACAAGCATGAGTAATGCTGTTGGTGGGGTGGTTAAGGGACACATAGTTGGCACATATCTGCTGTGAGGTTAATATGTGATGTGAAGGAATCTTATGTGTACACTAAGGCCCGTATTCAGAACACCAGAGTAAAGCTACTTTGAAAGATTTCATTACATCCGGTTGAAGAGGAACAAGAGAAATGATGATTTAATTATTTTAATTACCTGCAGCAGCTTTTTCATTTAAAGCACAAACAAAATTGAATTTTCCTCCGACAGGACAACCGTAAAGACGCTTTGTCTTCGTTTGTTTACATTTAAATTAATTGAAAATTAAGTACAGACTGGAGAAATTCAATCACATATCTAATTCAATGGAATTAAAGAAATGTTCAGAGTTTAATACAAGTAAAGCTCTAGCACCACAAAAAATAATTTTCATGTTGTCCCTCAGTTTATAAAAACAAACAGTGATGTGTTTACAGTAAGACACTTACAATGGAAGGGTATAAGAAATGGTCTAAAGAGCAATGCACTGCACTAGGATAAATGTTAAAACACATGGTTTTAAAAAAATATAGCAAGAAGACTTAATCATAACTTGCCATTATTACACAAGACTAGATAGAACTGATAACAAACTATGATAACTGATTAACTGCTAACCAACCTTGCCAGTAAAATGTTATACCCTTTCAAGTCTTGTTTTATTACCATGTAAAGCCAAAATAAGACACACGTATATATGGATGAAGCAATTTAACCAAAAATTAGCTGCATATTTCTGCTTTTAAATCTGCCGAATACCTTGCCCCTTAATCAGAAGTTCAGTCCCGCAAACACAATTTTTGTTTGTTTTTTACAAACTGAGGAATATTATTGCTTGTGGTAATGGACAGCATACCACAGATGCTATCAAAGGAGCTACTTGTTTGGAACCTGGAACATTCCTTTAACCAGATTTCGACAGATTTCGAACAGAGTGAATATGCCCTAAAACTCATACATATCCTAACATGTGCTTTCATCAAAGGTCAAAGAAGGTTCATAGTCTAATAAAAATGAAATCTGTGAACATGTGCTATTATACGCAACCTTTGGGCCGAGATCTGCCATACACGAATGTGTTTTCATCTCCAAATCCTTTTTCACATTCTCTGAGAAATTATAAAGGTGAGAACAAGGACAAAGTGTGCTGGTGGAGACCTGACACTGTGGAGCACCGGTGCTCCTGAAAGACCCTCGCGAGCTGCTGAATGGACATGCTGTAACCTCTGAGGAAACGCTCCATCAATCCTGTACTGCTACTGAGTAAATAAAAGGGCTTGCTTCAGACCCACAGCCTTTGAAAAGGGAGACACAGATGGGATCGCGGCCACTTTTAATCAGACAGAGAAGTGGACAGGATCCACAAAGGGAGATTTCATGCAACGCTTCACCTGTCGCCTGGAGTGTTATTGAAGTTGAACCGCCACGCGGCAGGCGCGCACACACTTAAAACGCACATGCGCATGCTTCCTTCCGCTCAGGCGGACTGATCTCAGTGTAGCGCTCCGGTACCAACTGTGGGTCAGACTTGAGACGATGTCCATAGCCCCGAGCTTGGTTGTCACACTGTGCCCCAGTCACAAAATCCATCTGTGGAAAGCAATACATCTGCTCCCCCTGACACAGCAAGGCCAGGCCTTTATCTACAGATGGTGGTGGTGAGCAGGAATACGGCTTTTGATTTGGTCTCTCGCACGAGATGGGAATTCACACTGCCTAATGATAAAGCAGCAAAGGACGTGCTGGCTCTACAATAGGGTGGACAAATGAGAAAAATGTGTCATTGTTTGAGTGGCACTTAAAAGCAATTTATTTATTTAGGTAAGTGTGTTTTCATGTGAAGCAAATTTCACGAGGAGAAATAGTAACAGGGAATGGAAAAACTAGAAGAAAATGGCAAGAGTGTGATAGAGATTTATTAAATTATTGTTCACACTCCAACTGTTTTAAGAAGAAATATGGATTCAAATAACACTGGATCTATAAGCAAGGGTTTCCACATAGCTGTACAGACAGTCAGCAGTCTGCTAAGGTTACTTCAGAGGCATTACAGAGGACGTTAACACAAGTAATGATCTTCAATGATAAAGCATCCTGAAGTCATTTATTATCAATGAGAGTTGGCAGTTGGCTGTTTTGACAACACAAGCAATAAAGTTGTGCTCAACTTCGGGCAAATGAAATGATATAAAATTAATCGCATAAACATAAAAAAATGATGCACTTGACCTTTAAAATGTGTCACTGTAATATGTAATATAAGATTTTGTTTTTTCCCATTCAATAAAATGGCATCTGCACTTGTCTGAATGCCTTGATAGCTAATAGCTGCCTGGCTACAGTGGATTGTGTCGTCCTAGAGGGACTTCAGGTTGCTTCCTCCTTGTACATGCTGTTTGATTAATAATATCTCGATGAGATATCCTCTTTCAGAGTATCACTGTAGAATATGAGAACACAGGCCTGTGTTTTAACGGATAAAATCAATATTACTGAATGCTGATATCCTCCGGCTATATCGGAGTACTGTGTAACTCCTACACAGATATTTACATTGTGTCTTGATGGAGTCATACACCCTACTGTCTCCAGCCAGAATCAAAGCGTCCAGCCCTGCGGTTAGAAGTCCCAGCTAACAAGAACCATCCTCAGAACGTTGGCTAACGTTCTCAAAAAGTTCTCTTAAAGTTATCAAACGTTCTTGCAATAATGTTAGTAGATGAGCTGGCTTTTATGTTACATATCATATACATCGAAAATGTTATTTTTAAGTAACTAGTGGAACGTCAATCAATACATAATCATACAATGTCTAATTGTATCTAAAATATAAATGTCTAATGTCTAACTGGACATTTTTAATGTTCCCAAAAAATTTTAAATAACATTTTTAACGTTTTTGTTACTTTATAGAAATGTCACAGAAACATTTTTACAACCTACAATTGTTAGCTGGCGCCCAGAGCTGATATCTGTGCTAATTGTTACATTAGCACTATACAACAATGCAAAAAAATAAGGAAAAGAGAACGGCACCCTCAATAGCTTTATTTCTGCTCCGCTTCTTTACGAGTGAATCACAGCCACAAAAAAAGAGCTGGCTATGGGCGATCTCTGCAACCATGAGTAGATGCTGGCCCACTAAGCAGGGACAAGGCAGCTTTGTTGGGCACTGGCTCAGGCTCAGATTGCCACCAGCTTGTGTTCCACATCAGCAAGCGGCAGTCGAAAATCTGCTGACTCCTGGCAACATGGCTATTGTGTGGATGTACATGTCTCTGCATGTGCTCGTAGGTGTCCTACAAGACACTTAAAGGATGGCACAACAATTTTTCACTTCCAAAATCCACTGAATGGTAATCCACAGAAATAGCAAAGCTCTTTAGTACCGCATGAGAATGTTTTGCAACACAGGGCACAGTGTTGTTGCTGTTCTTTAAATCACAGAGGAAGAGACACAAAGCCATTGAAAGAGAGCACGGCTTCTCCTTTAAAAGCTGTTTTAAAGAGGTAAAGCTGACATGGGGTGGCTGTTACATAAGGGTAGAGTGTGTCCATTCATTTTTAATGCAGGTGAGGTCCCTCTCGGTGCAGGAAAAAGAGCAGATGGGCCACTGATGGAGAGCACAGGCCTTGTGGATGGCTGTGCATTCTTCTGCAGCTCTACCATGCAGATAATTTACCAGCAGTGTCATCAGCTTGAATAAAAGATAACTTGGCCCAGCTGACTCCTTTTATGCAGTTTTAGGCTTTTTAAGTAAAAGACTTTTAGGCAGTGGTACAAATTCTTTGAATTTTTATGCATTTCACTCTAGTGCTTTTCTAACTGCTCGACGGCAGACGATAATTTATGTAGCGCTTGAGAATGCTTTAACAAATGCACATGTACCATATAGACAAGTAAAATTAAAATACAAAAATGTTTATGCACAAGCTAATTTGCATTCATATTTGCTATAGCCGTTCAAAACTAAAATAGATTTTCCACACTTACGTTTTCTATTTAGTTAGCAAATGTATATGCATGTACACCAGCTAGCTGCAGAAAAGGGCTTTTCAACTGATTAAAAAAAATCTAAACAGCATTAGAAAAAAAAAACTTAATCCATTCTAGTTCTCAGCTCACTGATGGTCTTGGCCTATAAAACATGAACGGTTCTTTGACAAATGAGGACAGTGCGTGCCTGGCTTCCTGTGCGCTGTGCACTATAGTTGTACGGTTTTGGTTAGCACAGCACTCGTATGGCCAGCTGGGAAGGCTTTATGATGAGCAAACAATTTTATGTGAATTGTATAAATGGAATTTTACACACTCATTAATTGAGGCACATGTAAAGGATGCACAAAGAAAATGGCTCTAATGTTCCATGTGCTCATTTCAGTTAAAAGCCCGTTACACGATCTGTGGCCCTTTTTCAGTTGCGGTATTTAAGTGTGGCTGGACTTATCAGGGGCTGCAGACGTCCTGAGCTCTATCTCAGCTCAGATGACAAGGAAACTGTTGCGTGTTGTTATTTTCCCATATGGAACAATGAAACATTTTTGTATAGATCAGTTCCAAATTTGAGCCTTCAGATACAAAAAAAACGGACTGATTCCTGCACTAGACACTTAGAAATGGCTAAATATTAGGTAGAAGTTGTTTCCGGCATTCCGATTCATAGGGTCCCTTCACATTGCTTAATGTCAAAATGATTACACAATGAAAAGTCATTGTTTTCAATCAACATTAATTGGTTGCTACCGGAAACGAACAGGCTCGACTTACCTCTACAATGTCAGAGTTGGTTCTGCTCTCATGGGGCTCGTTGTACTCTGTGTATTTAAGCAGGACTTTGTCCATGTCAGTGCTGGCATACTGAAAGAGTTTGTTTGAGCTGTTGAATATGATCAGGGCAATCTCACAATCGCACAATACGCTCAACTCGTAAGCCTTCTTCATCAAGCCAAACTTTCGCTTTGTGAAGGTCACCTGTGGAAAAAACAGAGAAAACAAGAAGAGACACTTGGTAAATGGGTAACACTGACAAACTAGCATATTTATCAGCATATTAACATAGAAAAAATAGTTCATTGCTAAAAAAACTAAATATTAAAGAAATGTTCTGGGACCACTATTTTTTTAGGTACATAATGTTTTATGGACAGTCATCAACATGCTGTCAATGCTTGTATTGAACCCAAGGTCATTTATTTTCACGAAAGTGTAAAACAAATACTTCAATCTAGCTCCCACAGACCAAAACAATTCTTCCACTAATACAGTGAGTTAAACCCTCACAATGGCTTCGGACTGTCCATCAGGATCTGATAAAGTCTAATTGTTTTAGAGGTCTCCATCTATCCAGGGCCATGTTACTGTGAGCTAATGAGTCAGGCAGACAGCAGAGCTGCCACACTGATGTCATGGCAGGTCAGACAGAAGGTCAGTATGAAAAACACAACAGAGGCTCCACAGCCGTGCAATCAGCCCATTAGGGAGACAGCGGGCTCCATCATTCCTGCCCTGCATCCTCTGACAGCCTCTTCCTGCAGGGCCACCGCTGTAACACGAGCTGAGCTGTACACTTCTGCAGGTCGTGCGCACACGTCCCTAACAATCTGACTTTTTAAGAGATGACTGGCCATTACCCAGCTAACCAATTGTATTTTGTAAAACCGTTTCCCGAATGTTTCCATTACGTAACGGAAATGTTACAAATGCTATTTTGAATGTGCTAGCAATGTTCAAAATGTCTAGTTTTAACATTATAAGAACACTATTCAAACTATAATTCTATAAAGTTTTTAAAATGTCCCACTAACAATTTAAAAATAATGTTTTAAATATATGACATGATGTTAAAAAGCATTCCATTAATGTTACTGCAAGAGCATTTTTAAGAACTTTAAGAGAATTTTCCCTGTTAGCACAGTATGTACCAAGCTCGGCTATAGGTTTCGAAATGATGCAACCATACAATGAGCCAAGCCAAGCATGTGCTCTGTTATGCACAAGAAGCTCATTCAGGAGCCTTTAAAAGCATGAAAATGAATTATGCATTCATCCAGATCTCCTGTTTAACAAGTGTAGCACCACAAATCTAGCAGCAGATTTACTTCCATAATACAGGAGCATCATGAACGACTATGTGGATAAGCGTATGAAGACTAAAGATGGGCAGGATGTATGGTGCACATGGCAAAACCTACAGAGATGCCATGGGCAGGCGTGCCTTTGGCGAAAAGAAGATGGAGAGTGTGTGTGTGTGTGAGAGAGAGCTGTACAATTACTTCCGCCAATTTCACTGACCTACTAAGCAGAGCAGAGCAGATGAGCTGGCTTTGTTCAACTTTAATTGGTCACAGCTTGCAGGAACCCTCATTTCAAATGGTATAATGCACTATAATCCAATGAGGAGCACAGTATCTCTGAATCCATACAGTTTTCTGTGCAGCTGTGTGGGGGGGGGGGTTTCACATGTTCCGCATTACAGGTGATTACAGTAATTACAATTGTTTTTAGCTGAACACAATACACTTTCTGGTAACCCCATTTATGCATATGCATATCAAATTGCAACCTAAAAATTATTATTCTTTTAAAGACACTTTTAAAGACTCAAATTTTAAATACTTCTTAATATTCTACTCTTTTAAAAAAATGAATATTTTACCTACAGTCCCCTCTACAGTTGTTTAAAATAGTTTCAAAGTCTGCCATGCGCTGTTGTCCCTGCAGTAAAATTTCACGTCAGCTACCTAAATAACTGTTGAATTATGAGACTACTCAAATTGGTGTTATGACACATGTTATGTGGATACGCGTCTTCATCTTAACACACACAATGACATGAGGCAATGACATGCAGCAGCTTTCATTATCCGAAAGCAGAAAGTGAATGGAGTGTGGCAGTGAGGCAGGACTGTATACCTGAGCAGTCCTGAGAGAGCAGTAAGCTGAGCTCATGCAGACAGCACTGTGAATTCCCAGTGCCACAGAGCGCAGCTCCCTCCCAGTTGTCATTAGACTCCTCTTGCCTCTCTTGCAGAGCAAACACAAGGCATGGCACACTCCCTTGACAAGCCTTTTCCAAGTATATCATCATTAAATGTTCCTTTCTACCTTAAATGGCAGATTTAATTGTGCAACTTAATGGGGCGAAAGCGATAAGGAAACTATAGTCCAAGTAGGTGACAAGGTTTGGTATGGAGTTGACCTCTGAGGCAGCAGCAGAAAATGTCACCTTTAGTGCAGGACGGAACCTGCTGTACTGTACTGTATGTGCTGTGACACTGTTCCACCCCAATGTTGTAGTAGCTGCTGTTGCACAAGACAGTGTGGCATGTCTGCATGTTGTCACACAGACATTCCCATACAAACAAAAGCTTTTAACTCATGTTCAACATCTTAACTTATCATAAAAAGGGCAATTTTACTGTTTACTGCCTTGGCACCATGCACGTCTGTGACTACAGTGATGACAAATGCTGTGGTGCATGATAACAGCGACAAATAGCCATTCAAGCTGAGAAGAGAGCTTTAGGGTGACTCCCTAAACAATAAGCCCAGTCTCCTGGGTCACTATGACAGGGGAAAGCCACAGACAGATCTGAGGTCACGTGGGAGGCTGAAGGTTTTTTAATTTCCAATAGCTCACAAAGAAACACACACTCAGTTGAGTTTTGAGGTGGGGTGTGACTGATTTCAGACTTTTGTTCCAGTTCTACATTACTGTAATTTTCTGATCCAGTTATTGTCATATGAGTCATGGACATATGAATTTCAAATACTCTCCTATGCCTGGTAATAACATTAAAGCAGGTTGGTGAAAAAAATCTATCCCTGAATAATTCAGCACAAACAAACCTCGGGGGCACTTCAATGCAACATTAAAAGTAAAGTTCTTGTGTAAAGTAGTGATATTATAAGTCATATTTTGTGCTCCAAACTTCTCTTTTTTTCCTCCAACTCATGGCAGTCTCTGATAAGGTCATTCTATCCTAGCCATTCTGTAATTATATTAGCATTTCTCATCTAATTGTACAGAGGGAATACGAATGCTGACCTTTTCACAACTTTTTTAGCATATCAGGTAAGTCGCTGGGGTACTAATTCTGCTCAGCCATCATCCATTCTGTGTTTTATCTCTTACTTTTCTCAGTCTGGCCTCTTGTTACTGCCACAGCACTGGGCCGACTCGTATGCCATTGGGTTTAGTGGCTTCTTAGAGTTTCAAGATACTTGTCAAATCAAAGCAAATGGGGATGTAAGTAAAAATAAATCCTTGCTCCCACAAAAAAGAGGAAATGGGCAAAATGTGTGGGTGAAAAGTGTTAAGTAATGCTTTTACGTGACCAGAATCCCTTGTTGTGGATGGCGGTGAGACAAACTAAACCATAAGGAAGTGCACCCACGTATTTTGAGCATTTGTGAACATCTGTACAATTTTAGTGTAAAAAAAATGTAATAAAAAAAGGTCTGGCTTGTCAATCAAAGGGTTACATCACAGGCTGTCCTTAGTGAGGGCAGCCAACATAAAAACAAGCTATGCGGATCTGTAATGTTCTCAGACACTGGAGGTGATGACTGTGTTATCAAGCAGAGAGTGTGGTAAGGAAAGGGGGGCTGACACATCATGAAACCAGCACGTCAGCTTCAATGAACTCAATAAAAAGCGGCAAGAGGTTCATGTGGTCCAGAGAGTGGCTTTGCCATTGCACCAGCTGGTACAGTGACCCAAGCCCTCTGGTTGCTGCTTCCCAGCAAAGAGCACTCAGGCCTGGGAGACAGGCATCGGTCCCTCCCTCCTGTCCTCCTGGATCAGTTTTCACAAGACACAAAGCGAGCCCCGGGTCCAGAGTTCACTGCTGGGTTCTGAGCTTTACCCAGTACCCAGAGGGCTGGGCCAGCCAGCTGATGCTGAGCTGGTGTGACCTTGTAATTAGCCTGATCTGTATGCATTTATCTCTTGCTCTCATTCACTACATAAACTTCACCTGTGGTAATTGGCCTCTTATATTCTGTTCAAAGTCAGCTATCAAAGCAATTAAGACAAAACAACGAGCGAAAAGCTGTATCTTTTAAAATAACTACTCTGATGTTTGGTTTCTTAAATGAATAATGAGGCCAACAGGCTTGACAAGAAAAAATTAATTAGCGCATTCTTTGGGATATAAAGATCATGTGCATTACCAAGATTTTTTCGTTCTGTTGTTGATGTTCCGCCACCATGATGAATAACTGGAGGGAGGTGGGTGGAGTTTTCATTGTTCAGAGCATTACATTGTTGTTGTCATCAGACATGAATTACAGACAGAAAACCACCCACACTATTTCCCCTTACAATCCTACAGCTGTACTCTAATGCAGTTAAACCAAAAACAAAACTCCCTTTACTTCAAATAATCTACTTTAGCTGCAATTACAGTCTGTCATTTAAAGACACCCAATAATGGAAAGGCCACATTGAGTGAACTGAACCTTTTTTTACTACCTAGTTTTAATGCCTGTTTTCAGTCATTAAAGAATAATGGTGTTGGCATGAAACCCTTCACGGGAGAGTGATAAAATGGAGGGATGAGCATCACTATTTTCCTGCTCAGAAAAATAAGAGGGGTGAAAATGAGGAGAGAAGCTCTGTGCTCGAGAACATGTGACATACGGAAGCAAAAGTAAGCCAAAGAAAGGGCGGGCGACACTCCGCCCAGCAGTGAAATCATCAAACTTTTAATGACTTGGGTAATTACCCCTAGTGAGTCTGCTTAATGGTGTACAGCGGACGTCGTTAGGCACAGAGGTCCAAACACACACGCGCACACGAAGACACACTCGCACACAACCGCAGCTGTGAGAGAGCATGTCGACTGTACAGAAACAAAGGCTAGATGTACCTGATATAATCAGATCCAACAAATTCTCTCTCTCTCTTCTTAACAAGGAGCGTTTTCGTCTGCATGCTTCTGCAGAACTTTTCCCTTGGGTCTTTATTTTAGTGTTCGCAATAATACTTTCCATCATTCATAAATCAAAGCGCTGTCACAACACAATCAGAGCCACAATGGAGTGATGCTGTTTCCACACAGACAGGCAGCTCTCATTAGGGCCCTTTGAGTCCACCACCGTAATTTAAAGTTTTTCACTGTTTTACTTTAGTATTTTAGAGGGAAGTAATTCAAAAGCATGTTACTAGCACTATCTTTGCGCTGCAAATGAGATCGCTGTATGACATCATCAGGACAAATAATTATAGGCTTGGAAAGCTGTTGAGGATATCTGAGATTGTATCGAGTGGACGATGGACAGGTGGGGAACGAGAGGGAGGGCGGGTTCCGGATCAATCTGTCCTCCTGTGCTATTATGGCAGTCGCCCTCCATACACAGCTTTGCAATTAGCATGTCAGCCTGAGCTGTTCGGTGAGACTCACTGAAGCATCTTCACTTCTTCTCCATTTGCTGTCATTCCTTCTTCCCCCCTAGTTCTCCTACCGGCCACACTTAAGAGGGCTTTTGGTGGAAAGCTCCAGATAGATGGGGCTGCATGCATGACAGGACCTTCGTCTCCTCTATATTTCATAGACTGTGAGCGACCTGCTGAATAAAAGCCGGGATGTTGTGCATCCTCATAAACTAACGTTATCTTCCTCACCTCTTTCTCACGCTGATGGGACTCAATCAATGGTTGAATCAATGCCTGTTGTGCCTTCGGTTCGGCAGATTTCTTGGCAAATCAATGGAAGAGCAGAAAACGCTCCCCACGATCTTCCAAACCCCTCTGGGGTGAATAATGCTGTTAAATGTGTGCAGAAGCGGCACAATAAAGGTCCTGTGGCTTGCCTCTAAAGCTATTGTTTTGATAGATAACGCAATCGCAGACCTCCTAACCCCTGCTATGCTCTCTTAAATCCTGAAAGGTCAACAGCTTTCTAGAACCATTCTCATAATGATACGAGACGCCCCTGCTGAAACCTGTGCGGCGTGCAGTACCGCTACTGTATTTAATTAGGCCACTTAAGGCATTCTCTTATTGTAATGCAATGAATAAAGACAGCTCCGGGTGCAGCCGCATACATAAGGATTTTAATTGTCTTCTTTCAGTGGGCACGGTATGCTAATGGCCATCTCCCCTGGGTGAGCGGAGCACCCTAGAAAGAACAGGAGACCGGGTTCACGCTTGTGGGGGGAAGAACTTTGCGAGACTCTGCGCAAGCTCTCTAATAAAGGGCTTACGTCTTACATCTTCTTCAAGAACTCTCTGCTGAGCAAGCCGTGCCACACTCACAGCTGAGCCTGTGTGCCACTGATAACCGCTCTCCCAGACGAGAACCGTGAAATTCGAATTCTGCCGGACAAGAGCGCTATTAATTACCAGGCGGTGTATTGTCTCCCGTGCGTGTGTGGATATGCTAATAACAACAGAGAAAAAAGGCTCTGAAATAGCGTGTCACGATCATCTGGAGCTGTGAATTACAAGTCGTGAATAAATTCTTAAAGAAACAGTTCGTGTAAAAACGAAAATTCTGAAAATGATTTACCCTCGTGTCTGTTATTTCCTTTTCTAACACAAAAGAGTCTTAATGTAAAGCATATGATATGGATTGTTTTTATGGTGCTTTTTGTCTTGTTTGGAGCTTTTGAGGCATTGTCTAAGCTGCACACCGTTTTATATTTACATTATAATGTAAATCTTAACAATATAAAATAAATAATACCTAAATACAGCTAAAACATTTGGGGTAAACTACTGTGTACATTGCATTAGATCAACAACCAGTCATAAAATGATTGTACAGTATAACTTTCTTGTTTTTCTTGATTCTTTCGCCCATACTGTTTTGTCTTTTTCTTTTTGCTGATGTCGTAGGCTGGGGCAGATAGTGCAGATGCCGATGTGTCTAGTAGACATCTTCTCTTTGCTGCCTTACTATTTGGATCCCACCCAGGACCTGGTGTTATGCTGATAATTGGCCTGTCCTGTAAATTCGAGTTTCTCACTCAGCTGAACTGCTACCTCCACAGTAACTGTCAGAGAGGTGGGAGAGAGCTGGGGGCAGGGAGGGAGGAGGGCATGGGCTGTTTTGTTATCACCCTCAGGAGAGCGAGCAAAACCTCAATTAGCTTTCCGTGAGTATGGCGAGAAAGTTATTTTACCATATTTATTCTGTCTCAAATAATATCAAAATAGTGCAAATGATATTTTCAGCGAGTGTGAATGGGTGCATCAGGTCTGGCTGGGGAGACGTGGACAGGCGCATACTTTTTCATTATCAAATCATTAAACATGGATGTCAAAAGGGAGTGACTTCGCCTATCAGAGATATTTTATGCATGTCATGAACGTTCAACTGGAACTGTATCTGTTTCATACATGTATTTTCTTCAGACTGCGTACAGTAAAAGGAAGAAATGTTTGTGTCATAGAACGCGACTAGACCGGCCTGTGTTGTGTTATTTATATTTAGTGCAAGTAGACAAGGGAGAATTCCAGTCTGTCTCTGTCGCTGACCAGCGCATTGGCACTTTCTGGGGAAAGTCAAGAAAATAGAGCGAGAGACATAGACAGTAAGACAGAGAGAGAGAGACTGGACACTGTGTGTCCTGCTGTCCCTCCCTGTAATGAGAGGGTGTCGTGGTGCAGTGGCTGCTCCTAATTACTACCAAGCAGCTGCAACCGCAGGGAGAGACAGCCCCCGACAGGCCCCAGCACAAGCCCACCAGTGTAAAGACACATTGGGATGGCCCACTTCAACCCAGTCCGCCTTTGCTCCGTGTTGCTGCCACACTGACCGGCTCTCACCAGCTCTGGTCGCCTCATCAGGTCCTCCGGAGCGAAATTGCAGGGTGGTGTGTGGGAGCCATGTCTGTAAATACGTCTGTAAATGTGTCCCAGTCCCTTTTTATGGCTCTTGCTGTGTGTCTATCCAGGAATGCTGGGACAACATGTTTAGCCAATGAACAGATGGCCCAAGCCATTATCCAATGTCCTTTTGTGTTTGCCATGGTCTTCTACATCATGATATTACCCCAACACAAATATCCCTACCTTAATACACCAACCCTAAATATTACTTTCAGCTACATACAATAACAAACATAAAATTGCCCGTTGCCCATTTCGTAAACGTAATTTGGCATTTTGTAGAGGTGCAGGTTTTCTGACAAAGTACCCTATAAATTTTTCTTTATGCCTTTGTATGATAATCTAGTCTGCTGCGTAACGGCTATATTTTTGAGCAACATAACAACATTGAAGTTCCAAAAGCACCTGCAATGTCTAAAAATGCTGTTAAAATAGGCACCTCACTAGGTTCTGAGACACAGCCCATTAGTTACCCCAAATGGCAGCCACAGCACTGTGGAAATAAAGGAGAATGATGGGTAGAGGAGCTACCAACCTGCCGGTTCCTCTCGTCCATTATCCTTGTGATCTGGATCTTCTTCCGTCCCATCTTGCCGTCCTGCTTGGTCTCTCTGACACCACGAGAATATCAGAAAAACACAGTTTGTCTCCCTTCACTCCCCTAGCACATTGTACTCCTCTTCTTCTTTGTGAGTCTTTCTCTCTCACTCGGTCTCTTTCTGTGACTTTCTCTTGAGGTGTTCACACAACTATCTGTGGAGAGAAAGAGAGAGAGAGAGAGAAAGAGAGTGAGAGAGAAGAGAAATAAAAAGACATGTTACAAACATGAAAACTTAAGGAGGTCTGATGCAGATGAAAGCAGCCAAATGTGCTGTGTTCCTCTGCCTGATACACGCAGGAAGGATAAGACTGAGACCCACGATTTCTTATCTTTACACCTGCTCTTTAACAGCTGAAGTTCAGCCCTTACACGCATGACATTTATTACCAGACTCAAAAAGTAAAAACATCTTGCATGTTTTCAGGCCTTTTTTTTTTAAAACAAAAGTGTCAACTGTGTCGGTGAAAATATAATCACTGATTAATTCAGCATTGCATTTATCACAGCACAAAACATTACTATTTTACTAAGCATCACAATGGCATCTGTATTTACGTGGCTCTTTCACAAAGATTAGTGAAACACCTCTGTCAGAAAACAACCAGACTAATACGTAAAAACAAAAATCATTTAGTTATGTGTGGGTTACTGCAGACTTCAGACTTGAAGGCAAGCAAGCTTTATCAGATAAGTCGGTACGACACCAATAAGCAGGTCATAAAGTCATCTGTCTGGTTTCAGAATGCAAGCAGTGCATAATGTCTCTTTGGTCATTTGGTCCTGTTTTCTTTACTTATTTCCCTTATTTTCCCTTATCTTCCCACATCTATCACTGTCTGCATTTCTGATACAACCTAGGACACAAGCACACACACCCTGCTTCTGCACTGTGTCTCAGGAGACAGTAAGCAGACTTCACTCTTCCACTCATAACCCCGGCTGCTGCCAGCTCTTGCTCCTAAGATGATTAAGAGTGTAACCAGTATCTGGCTGACATTAGTTTAAATCCTTTGGGCCAGATGAGGCAACACACACGTGAGTGAGACCGTGGAAGCCAAGCCAGAAGGGTTCTGAGTTCAGTTTGCCCCCGGGAGTCCACGAACGGCCAGCTCTCTGTTTTCTGTCCCTGCCTCCCCTTGCTAACCTGCCCACAAAGAGGCAGGTACATCTCAAAGGAAGCATTCATCATCTCCATCCAGCATGGACACAGATGAACACGTAAATAGAAAATGCCTATGTAACCACATCTCACATCTGAGACACGCTGAGGGAGAGCAGAAACTCTTGCCTCCAGAGAACCAAAAGCAGCGCGACACTCTTTGTAGTCATATGATGCCAGTGAAAAGACAACGACTCGCAGCAGATGTGGAAGTTGATGACCAGCAGGCTGTGAGTGACCCGCAGGAATAAACACTATAATTACTAACTGAACAGAAACAAGTGTTTAGGTGTCTGCAGGTCTCTATTAGGAGTGAGATCACGCTGTCTGTCCGCAGTAGGAAACTCTTACAACAGGCAGGCAAAATGAGACATTTCCCTATACAGCATCACGCCAGGCCTGTGAGAGTGACACTGTTCTTTCTCAGTCACCATGTCCCCCAGCAGGAAGGAAAAACAATGTGCTCTTCCTTCAGCGTTCACACTCACGACATGTGCATGTCGCCTGTTTTAAGTGCTGGACATATTCAGACTCTGATCTCGGAAATACGTTTTGAATTCCACATCTGCTGTTATAATACAATGACAGTTTAAATTCTGGGGGGTTAAACCATTCAGAAAATCTGCAAACATCTGAGGAGTTATTAATATCGAGGAATTATTCATATGAAATGCAATATAGAGTTTTTTAAATCCACACATAAAACATTCTGCAAACGAAGTGATTAAATGGTTGAAGTTAAGGGCTTTATCTGTGTTTGTGTGCCCATAACGATGTTGTTCTGCTTACCCAAACATAGCACAACATAATTACATGTATTCAGTCTTGTTGCTCTAAATCGTATTTGTGAGCTGTCATGGTCGTCACCGAGACTGCAGGTCTGGAAGCGTAATGCATTGTGTCATGGCCTTTTTTGTCAAATTAACAGACATAGACAAGATGCAGTCCTGCAGCACATGCGCAAGCCAGAACGGGACTCGGGTACCGTGACACTGGTGAGTTCAGTGAATTGTGTCTATGTGCGTTTTCCTGAGAAAATCTGGCAACCTTGGGCACTGCTAGTGTTTTGTATGGAAAGAGATGAGGAAGGATGTCATTTGGCCCTGTGTCAACGACCTGGTTTCTCTCACGTCTATGAGTCTTTTCTTTGATCTACACTTGAAGCAACACTTCCTTAAGGCACATTTAGTGTCATGGGCGTCTTCAGACTCTAAACATACAGAAGCTTTGACTGAACATTGACGTACTGCAGTATGTGCCATGTATACAACTTTCCTACATGACAAACTTAGGGAAGTTATATTAACTGCCTAAAATGAGGCCTAGTTCTCTTACCCTGATGGATGTCTGGGTGCGTGCTAGTATCATAATAAACACCCTTTTTCCTAATTATCTCGCTGTACTGTCTGTGTTAATGATATAATGTACAAGGCGTATCTGCTACAGTCACATCTAACTGAACAAAACATATCTGATTGTATCTGACAGAAACAGTGCTTTTTTATCTTTTTACAGTGAACCGATACGTTTATGTGAGAGAGTATTTGCACCTTTAGACAGCCCTATACGTTCTAGTTGTCATGACAATTATAAAGTGTGGTCTTTATAGACTTGCAAATGAAAGCTCATTAGGTTTGTGATATTTTAATGCTGTCAGTCACAATGCTAAAGATATATAAACAGCTGCTCCTGCACCCTGACTTTACCTTAATTCCCTATAATCAATCAAAGCCAGGAAAACAAATTACAGCTCAGGTTCAGCTAACTGAAAACTGCAAGAAAAACACGGATACCACTCATAAATTACAGTTCTGCTACAATAAGTGTAAATACACTATGTAGGCAATGATAGGATGTTTAGCATTTAAAAACAAAAGACTAGGATTAATCAAACAAAAATTGTACTGCCTCAAAGAAGCAAACGTAACATTTATATATAGTATTTTCCACAACCATGTCAGCCCTAAACAAAAAACAAAATGCATATATGTACGATGCCTAATTTTTAAATTAGCAACATGTTGCAAATCTGCCATAGGTATGTTAACTTTTGAGCCGAGCTGTGTATGAATCTGAAAGGTGTATAAACGTGAATCTAAAATCTTTTGCTCTGCGACAAGTTGTGATTGGGGTCAGTGTGGCAATTCAAAAGCTCAAACGCCACAGAGAAAACCTCAAGAGCCTGAAAACCCTCTCTAAGCTGGGTTTTATACAGAAAAGTAGGGTGGATGCAGTGGGGCTTGTTGGCGGTGGGTGGGATTCAATAAGAGCCTGTTGGATCGCTTCAGGACACGGGCATCAGAGCCAGCAGTCCGAGCCCACCGTCAATTACATCAGCTCTTCTAAAAATTACACTGTCTTACGCTTACACTTCACGCTATTAACCCAGATAATCAAGGACAGATAATATAAAATCAAGGGAGCATTAAAATAACTGACATATGATGTAATTTATGGCAATGGTACAGTTTAATTCACAAATAGTGAAATATGCAATGATAAAATAATGCACTTGCAATAACCCTTTTCAGATGTGGTAGATTCAAAGCCCTTGACACAGCGCACCTGGCCAAGAATACTGCATGTCTTTGATTTAAACCAGTCCAGCGTTTTTGAAAGGTGCTTACTAAACATCTGTAGTCAGTATGATCAATAAGCAGGGAATATGTCTCTATAGGACAGACTGCTGGGCCCTGACATGAAAATCAATAGGAGTACATGACCCACAGAATGTGCACACCAAGCCAATCTCTAGTGAGACATGACCACGTGTTCACAGTGATGACCATGACCCTGCTGTTTACAGGTCGTTCAGTCACTCACAAATGCACACAGGTGCAAACATACACACACACACACACACCGCAACAATGTGAAACTTCTAGAAACATTCTCTTGTGTAATGTAAAGTAGGTTTGGTTTCCAGCGTGAGATATATAACGTGCATTTAGTGCAGGCAGCTGAAGATGAGAAGAAGCCCCACCTGAAACGCTGACACTCCCTTGTCGTATAAACAAGTTAACTCCCATGTCCTTTGCTCTGCTCAGAGGGATGGTGTATTGTAAGTGAGATGATCCCATGATGAGAGGTTCTGTATGAATGTAAATGATTGCTCTGTGTGTGTGTCTGTGTGTGTGTGTGTGTGTAAGTGTGTAAGCGTGTGATATAAACAGGTCTTGTGCTGGTAAGTAGGCCTCTCTCTCTCTTCCTCCCTTTGGAACATGTCAATGTGAGAGTAGGAGGACTGGCTGGTACTGGGGTCAGGCCTTTTCACACTCAATAAAACATGCCCTATTCCCACTGTAATTACCACACACATACGCACACTCACACACTGCATTCCCTCATCTGCCTGCCAAACCTTTACTACCTCACTTTTACACAAACCTATCATTTAACAGAGTGCTCCTCTAATCCCTTAACAGTATACACAAGGATTTCCTTAACTGTACTGAAAACATATTAGGAACACAAGTGGCATTAAAAACTTTATGGCCTATACAGCATTTACAGCAAGTATTGTATATTAACATGGTTAAATATATATATGACATGTCAAATATGACCTAATCAGGCCAGTGTTGCCATTGTAGGTTGTCAATGTAGGTTTATTTTAATGCAAAGTTTACAACATCAAGTTTATCTGGCATATATAAAACATGGCGCTAAGAATAAAGTGATAATATTAGCAAGAGAAACTGAAGTACTGGTCTGATTGGGCCACCAGAAAAATATCCATAATCTTAAACTTAATCTAATCACTGTACAAAAACAGACGAATCAAATAAGTTCTTTATATGAACAGCTGCCAATTCACTGAATTATTACCACAGGGGTTGACAAAGAATTTACCAACATAAAAGACTGTTTAGGTATAAAGTGAAACTTACTAACAGCACGGATAACAGGAGCTTGCCGTTATTTTTCACATATTAGACATCGTCCTCAATTTCATCATTACCATGACAGCACCGTTTTCCTATCCACTGCCGCCGTGAAGGCTCAACGTCCCAAACAAAGCCATAGACACAGCACACTCCTACATCCTGCTCCTCAACTTCCTGTTTTTCAGACCCCTTCAGATGACCAATAGACATGAGAGAAATACCCAGGCAGGGTGGGAACGAGAGACAGAGAGAGACAGAGACAGAGAGAGAGAGAGAGAGAGGAAAAGAAGCCACTGGGACAAGCATCTGCTCTGATCCTTCCCCTTGTTATCTTCCAGTGTGTTGGAGACTAAACAACTACACAAGTCCATCTCCTGTGTATCCTCCCACCTTGCTTATTATGTTCACAACCAGGGCCGTTTCACAGGAGACTACAGCACGAATTCTCGCTCTCTTTTTACTCTTTCCGTTATTTCTGCTTATTTTAAACAAGTAGCACCAGGCTTTCCTTTTTTGGCCTCTGCTGATAAGGAGCTTGAATCTTCCCAGCTTACATAACTATGAATCACCACTCGATAGCACACCAAAGAAGGACGACGCTGTAGAACGGACAGATCCACAGTAAATGTGGACTGTAGAATGTGTAGAACTTCGAAAGACAAAGAACACGACCACAAAAGCTCATCATATTACAAAGAAAAAGGGACTGATTTGCCTCCATTAAGTGTGATGTTGCAGTAAAGGGCTGGTGGAAGGATATTAAGGCTCATTTTTGAAAAACACTGACAACAAAGGGCAGAAGGGAGAGAGGGTAGCCATGGCTTTTGTTCTTGGGCTCTTAAGGGTGGCTTTGTACCTGCAGATGTGGCGGCCCTGGTCTGGATGGGGAGGAGGCATGCTGGTGTCTGCAGCTACTGACTGCCTTTGTGACTGTGTGCTTATCTTCCTCTCCAGCAGCCCAGAGTAAAGAGTCCAGCCCCGGCAGCTCCAAGACTGTTGATGTCTCCAGATGCTAATCTGACAACGCCACTTTCCTCTCTTCCAGCTAACACATTTCTCTGCGTTGTTTCTTTCTTTTTTGTTCTTTTCTCTTGCTTCCTCTCTCTGGCTCTCATCTTCTTATTCTTTGCCTTGTTAAGTCTCTCAGATTCCTCTCTCCACTCTTCATTCCCTCACCTCTGTTTCCAAGGCAACTAATGAGATATAATTAATAAGATCTAGCAAAGGAGTGTGCGTGAAAAAAATGAGTGAAAATGAGGCTCGGAGAGGGAGTGTGTGCGGGTGCAGATGGAAAAGCGTAAAAAGGCTGCACGCGCTCACTTGTAACGAACTTTTCACATCATGTTAACTTCCTTTTTAAAACATGGCTTAAGGTGGTTACACGACAGGACAAATGAGTTCGAAACAGGCTTCACAAGTTGAAATTTTTAGGATATGAGCACTGCTTCAGAAAAATGGCACATATGTACATGTCAACAAAAAAGAGCCTCAGAGGCTAGACTGAAATATGAGGAATTCTGAACAGTCATGAACTAGAAGCTTTTAGATTTATATTTCAGCGTTTCATTATGCAAAATATAATAAAAGAACAGAATAAAAAATAGAGCTGGCTGCGTGGATGATGCTTTAGGAGACAAATTGAATAATTCTATATAAATTCTCATACAGACGCAGAGAAATCGAACTAATTTAGGGGCGGAGGAAATCAACGTGAAAGATTTCGCATTTAATTGCAGATCTAAGCCACTGACGGATGTTCGCATGCTACTAATTCAGAACTTATTGTGTTGTCATTCAGAAAACTGATGTAATGCTTTAATCAGGAAACGTTAAGTTTGCACATTAAAAACGGAAGGATGTGAATAAAAATCACCAAGTTTCATTTCTCAAAACGAATGGATGAAATTTTCTTTAAAAAAAGTGTACACTATACATTTGTAAAACATAATCATAAGACACATCGCTGGAGTGCAAGGTTTCTCTGCAGGTTTCTATGATGCTTGTATTTTAATATCCGCAAAGCTTTATTTGGACATGAAAGCGCTTTTCTAAAAAACTTGAAACACAGCATTATATTAAAAAACAAAGGCCTTAACAAAACCAGAAACATTCCCTAGCATATAATGTCACATATCAACCTCATCCCATGCAATACACTTATGACACTTATCACTGCATTCAAGGTTTGCAGCATCTGATTTAGCTCTGTTTATGATCAGTCTGATCTCCCCTATTGTCTCTGTATCTGATTTTGAATCTCTAAAATGCATAGATATAAGTGTGTATGTGTGTACTTAACATATTAATATATACTGCAGACAAATACGTACCTAGAAGTCAGCGAAACCTGACAAATCTGAAAACATACTTTTGGGGATGTCCTCATTTGTTACAAAGTTGTAAAAAAATATAGTAAAAAAAGCTTTTTTAAAATTGTAAAAATGTTACAACAAAAGGTTTCTGTTTGGAGTTGGGGTTAGAGTGCTGTTTAAAGGTAATATTGTTAATAAAAATAATAACAATATATGAGTATTAAAACAAAAGATGTCTATGGTATGTCCCCATTTAGATAGAACGGTAAATGTGTGTGTGTGTGTTTGTGTGTGTGTATGTGAGATATGGATGTTCATATACTGTTTGTTTGATGGGAAGCTCTCTGATACTGCTGAGCAGGCAGTCATTGGGTGGTTAATCTCTGCTAATGACTGCACGCCCCATCCAACAACTCTCCTCTGACCGTGTTACATTCCCTGACCAGATCAATGCCAGCCGAGACGATCTTCTGTACTGTTTGTGCATAACTATAACAGGGGAGGCAGGGAGGTGAGGGACAAAAAGCCACTTCTCACCTCCAAAATGCTATCACCACATCTAAACTCTCCCAGGATCAGCCCGATCTCTTAAGGGCTTGAAGAACAGTGATAACAGCAGGCCATGATCAAAACAACCGGCAATTCAAAGATAGTAAGAAAGTCTGTTTGTGACTTCAGTTGTAAAGGCAATAAAATATATGCATGCAGCACAGTGAAAGAATGTCAAGCGCACATTAGACGTGCCCACAATCAATCAGGGATTTAGGCAAGGTCACGAGCTGGGAGTGGGGGCGTACTACACAAGGTGACTTTGACTAGAGAAGATGCCTTAGGGGCCGTGCTGAAAAAGCCATGGAGAAAACTTCAACATGGCTCTTGTTCCCACTACTGTCTATTCCTTGATCATCCATTACATCATGTTCTTTCAACCTCGACTACATGTTTGGGGTACAAAAACAAAATGACAAGAAAAATAAGGACAATTAGAATGTTATGAGTAAAAAGCCTCACCAAAAAATGAAATGCAACCGACCTCACTTAAAACAGCCCTTTGACTGCATGTTCTTAGGTGTGATGCACATGCTACACATCATGACTGAGGTAAAGTAGACACTGCTTATGCATGATCTGTGTGTGTATATGACAGGCATTGAAAAGGACAAAGAGGAGGAGGAAAAAACTTGTAATGAAACAAGAGAAGTATCACTATTCTCTTCACCACCAACCACCCCCCCCCACCACCACCCTCTGGTCGTGTGCGGTAGCAGCGTTGTAACATAATTACTGCTGGGACACTCATATTCCCAGTGATCCATTTGCGTCAGTCAGGTTTCCAAGCCGAGCCGATGAATGGATTCTCAGTTTCTCAAGGATAAAGAGATGACCCTCTCCGAACAGTCAGATCTATTTCGTGTGAGGAGACCACTGTGCTGGGCTGGTGAATGTTGTTAATTGTGCTTAATCTGGATTTTGGTGTCTATAAGGAAAGTGATGGAACTCTTCACCAACAGTTTAGACCAAATGTCTTTGAAAGGTTATCAACGGAACAATTTAATAATTGAAGCACGCTGTCAACATTGAACTACATAGTTTAACTTATAAGTGAAAATACTGATCTGCCTTAAAAGACATTATTTGACAGAACAGCATTTGCAACAAATTTAGCTTGAACAACATGACGTGTTTAAGAGTGAAAATATTAGTGGGAAATCATGCAGAGCAGGACTTGATTTTACCCACTGTGACTTAGGCAGTCTTTGATATTATGATTCATATTTTTTCTCCACTGGCCTTGGTTATGTCAGCAGAAATGTTGCACAATACAACCAAGGACACTTATTATGACAGAAAATACAAATGCAAGACAAGTGTTTTTTTCAAGAAGCTCAATAATGTTTTTTATTTACGTCCAGCCTAATATGCAAAGACGACTATAAGTAAATCATTTATTGGTTCATTTCCTTAAGGTGTTCACACTGTGGCTCTGTGCTATCACAACAGAGCTCTGTTTGTTTGAGCATCCCAAACAGCCCAACACAGAAACATTGGCCCTAATCAATGGCACAAGTTTGGGCTAGACAATCTGTTTGTCTGACTAATGGAAGTCAAATGGAAAGTCTAAAATCTGTTTAAAAAGAGCTGTTTCCATTTGGTGACACTAGTTGCGCAGAAACAACACACGTAAAGTTTGCATAGACATAGACATTTTTAGTCTTACTGTACATGATTCATCAGGTTCGTTTAAAAAAGGCTGTGGCAACAACAGTAAATTACAATGCATTTAAAAAAGTTGAAATGTTCAGATGGTGAACTTTGGGTTCAGCCTACATCTCCTGGTCAAAAAACCTCCTCAGAAGTGACTGTCAGCAGTGTTTCAAATGGTGAGCGATTCTGCAACCTGGCATTGAGGTCTGGCTCCAATTCTATGTGGAACACTCATTTTTTACAGCCCAATCAATTTCCAAATCGAGTGTGGCCCTAAATATTTGCTCATCGAATATTCTGTTTCAACCGTCACATTCTAAAAGTACAATTAGTTTCAAGTGCTGCTTCAAGATGAACAATTTCAAGTGCAGCGAAGCTTACCGACCAAATATCAGGTTCTGTGACTGACGGTTGATCATCTTTGACATCATATTCGAAGCAGAGGCCACACCAGCTCACTCAACATCTCCATCAAAAGATAAATAAAGAACTGCGAGCAAGTCTAAAGCAATTTCATCACCAAATCCATTATGACAGTATGTCAATGTACACTGTGAGAGTACACTGTACAAAAGTCGCTTTGGTTCCTAGTTCTTTCACTTGGGTGAGCTTTTCAGGGCACGTTTTTATTCAACTTTATAAACACCCTCCCTTACTGTACTTACTCTAGAACAGGTCATAGACTGTGACATTACAATAGGAGGTCACCGGGTGATATTATACAGAGCCTTTGGCAATAAAATATACAGATTTAGCCACTGAACTCTTTTATGTTCTTTTATGAATCTGTCAATAAATGAATCATACATGTTGAAAGCTATTCATTTACTGTTTGACTAAAGAGTCACTATCTTCTCTTTTTCTCACCCGCTCTCTCACACTTATAAATTCACAGATGTAGATGATAACAGCTTTGTGCATGCTCATACTCGGTGTGATCTCTAGATGTTTGCATGAAAGCATTCTTCTGGACCTGTTGTCTGAAGTGATGGCATGTGTTCCTGGCTCTCTTTGCATGGCTGTCCATCAACAGAGAGAGAAAGAGACTCATCACCAGAGATAACTAATCCCACAGATGCACTGAAAAGTACCAGCCCATCCCCAGAACTACCCCACATTTTGCCCAGAGCCACCCTGCGAAGCTGCGTTAACTGGCACAGCAGCCTTTTGATGTTCCCTAGATTTCAAATCGCAAACGATAAACAGTGGAGATGAATACAGGGTTTCCTCCTGTGGGAACAGTGGTGCAGAAGTACATTAAAGATGCCATGCATTAATGTGTCGCTACACAACATGCACACACATATGAACGCACACCATCACATGACCTCCTTTATACAGACAAATCACCGAGAACAAGACTACAGCTAAGCCTCTAAACCTCCTGAGCTGCCTACAAAACACTTTGTAACTTAAAGTAGTTATACCTATAAAATAGTGAGCAATATTATAACTCACAATACTGTATATAAATCTCACTGCAAAGCTTCATTATATTGTCAACGCACATTTAAATTATTTCTATTTAACCAAAACACCCTCCAGGTCCAAAGTCGGATGTTTAAAATGAAAAATGAATAAAAAGAATCATGTATCATATAACTTTGTATCACCTTCCTGATTTCCACTTCTACATCCTACATCCAAGTATTTAGTGCCATTAATGACGTTTGAACGTTCAAATCAAAGCTATTTTACACATCAGTTATTAGCCCTCTGTTCACATAAACCCTCCATTGTGAGATGACAACAAGCCATATTTTCTGTGGCTAACCATGACTGACTTACATAATCTGCGCTCAAATACAACAACAAAAAAATCACGGCAATGCCTACCTCTGGCTGACCTCTGAGATACTTTTGCTTTTTACAGAAAAACTTTAGAATGGCTTACAATAAATATTTGATACTATGCTCTTCCCCTCTGACTTCCATCCTTTTCAGTCCCACTGTTCTACATTTCTCCATTATGTAAAAGGTTTATGGAATTCAGGCAGCGTTGAAACCAGTGACTCATAAACTGGGAAAGGTTGTGAACCGATGAGATTTTTTATTGAAAGATTGACGCACAATAATCTCTAAGCAGATAAACACAGACAGCGTCGCAGATAAAAAAAGACATGAAAGAAATAAGGCAGCATCAACAGAGTTTGTCATTTGCCTGAAATGTGAAACTTAAAGCTACTGGGAATAAAACTCTTCACCTTGTGTGAATGAT